>JAODLI010047430.1:0-16939 GCA_027575585.1 Percopsis omiscomaycus
GGGGAGAGACACAGGCCTTCGAGGTGTCAAACAACCATAAATGGATGGCTCCATCTAAAGTGGCTGTTAATCGTTGGGATTCTAGGGGTCAGGTTTCACATGCGGGGGTCGTGGGTCAGGGGGTTACGGGGCTGCGTTATTGAGAAGTTCAGGGGTCCACTGTGAGCTTGAACACACTCCGACGTCTTCTCCAGAGGGTTTTTATTAACCTCACGAGGGCTTTTTGCCCGACAATTACTGCTGACTACAGCTCTGTAAATGTTCCAACAGGTTAACCTTTAAAAGGCATTTAAGACAAATGACCTAGGCGAGGCACTTTTTAAGTGCCCACTTTAACATGTTTTCCCCTTCTTGTCCTGATCGTTCCGCTTTTCTCGATTTATAGTGTTCCTGTAAAATAAACACTCCCCTTGGTCTGTTCCTCGCCGCTCTTTCTTGTCACCCACCTGTCATCTTCATGTCCTGTCAATCTAAACAATTTTGAACCTAGGTAAAAAAAACTTAAGCTGTCACATAACTGATGTGTTGGGGGGGGACCGTTTACAGATGGTTGAGAATGCATCGTTTTGCCTCTTCGTCAGTTAAAGGATCTTCAAAATCCTTCATACTTTGTTGTCTCGCTACGTTTAGGTGATGGGCCTCTGTAAATGGACTTAACGCTCCTAGGAACTCATTAAAGCCGACTAACTGACCACGTTCACATGAAACTTCCTTTGATTCTTTTTTGTTTGCCCTTGACCAAGTAGACGTCATTCGCTGGTTGCCTTCGAGGTTGGGTGGCAAGGGGTTAGTGGCTTGGGTAGATGCCACAAAAACCAAACACTGGTTAGGCCAGGCTTGCTCACTCATTATCCTGTGGTAGCGTAATGAAAGCCTACTCCACTAATGCTAACATGTTGTTCCCTTTACACGATGGAGCTGCCCATTTGGCCTATTCTGTGTCAAAGTCCCTTTGTGGAATTTGTGAATATTTGTTTCTCAGAGAACATCTTTGAGGAACTGTTTGGTAACTAGTACTTATGTAATTGTTATCAATACATTGATACTATGAATAACTTCAAACATAGACTGATATAAAAAACTGCAAAACTTTTAAGGAGTAGCCCCAGTCAACTACAGTCAGAAATTAAGTGAACTCCTTGCCTTTCTGCAAGATAATCTTGTGGGCGGTTTGACCTTGGTTGGCTAATTCTGGCCGGCTAACAGTATGTTGGCACACGCCTGAACAGTCAGCAGGCGGTCACCGCCTAACTGTTCTGCCTGGTTCGCTCCTGTGTTTAGGGTTCTTCCATAAAGGGTGCCTCTGTTTCAACAACTTCAGGGTCATGCCTATGACTTTAGGGGCAAATAGTAGTCGCAGAGGAAGGGGGGAAATGAGTGACAAATTAGTAGAGGCTGGAGTTAAAGTAGGGAGGAAACAGAGAGCGAGATAAAGAGAGAAAGGAAGAGAGGCTGGGAGTGACAAAGAAAAGGGGGAAAACGCAGGGAAAAGGAGATAAAGATTTAGAGACATTCTAGAAGGAGGGTGTGGAAAGGCAGAGAGAAAAAATGCAACAAAAGTAAGAAAGTATATCTTTGGATTAACCTGAAAAGGATCTGAAGTTAAACAGAGTTAGAGACAAAGAGGTTTATACTGTTTAACGGCTAATTATAGCCTATGAGTAAGCAATATTGAGTGGAGGTGACAAAACCATCACATAAATACAGTATGACAACGTCAGGGCAAAACATCCAGGCGCCCAGCTAGCGTGTCATTTAAATCCAAAGCATCATGGGAATCAACCTCACACTCGAAAACACAGAAATCCTTTATTGTTGGCCAACTATTTCTTCTTTTTTTTTATGAATTCATATTTAGATTTGATGAGGCGCGCTTTTTTATTTTTTTCTTTCCTCCTCACATCCCTTTAGCAGGTCCTTAAAGCAGCCATTCCTGACGCTAAGCCTTGTTGTCTTTTGAAATACCTCTCGTCACACAGCTGACAAATGGCTAAGATAAGATGTCAATTCCCCCAGCGTGTTTATAAATACACTCCAACACTCCAACTCCAATCAGCCGGAGAGATGAAACACTGTTTCTGTGTCTTTGTGTGTGTGTGTGTGTGTGTGTGTGTGTTGGAGGGGTCAAAAAGCTAGGCAAGTGACTCTCTTTGTGTACTTTACTGTATGTGTAAGTTGGTGGCATCCTACTCCGCAAGGGTTGTATTCTCCCATCTGTTCGACTCAGTGTAAGCGTTCAGCATTGCCCTATCATAGCCGGGCTCTCCTCCGAGCCCTACTCGAGCTTTTATACCCCCCTCTGATAATATTTCATGTCACAGGGAGTTTATGTACGGGCCTGCCCTTTTCCCCGACACACGCGCGCTCCCGCAGACCCCACACACGCTGGCGTCGCTGTGCAGGAAGGCCTACGGGAGGCCCTCTCTCCGTCCGCTTTGGCCCCCCCTCCCGTGACTCTCCAGCAGCGCATCGCTTCACAGGAAAAGGTCACGGCGGATCACGTGACCCGCCATTTGAAGAGGAGCGAGGAGAGATACCAGCAGCAGACCAAGCACAATCCAATTACACCCCGGAGAGACGCCATCGCATCTGTTGAACTCTACTTGAGTGATATTCTGTTTCACTCCGGGCAATTGTAAAGATCCACTTACATGTTTACGACGTTTAAAATCAACATACGTCTTTACAAGGCTTGACCCCACGTTGAGCAAATCTGGTAGATCCAGGAATGCACTTTATTTCGACAGTCCTTGACAGTAAACTCGCCTTGCTGTTCTTTCACAACTTTTCCGAGGTAGTCTGTAAAAATAAGTTGGCCAGTTGTCAGAACCCTGAGTTTAAAGGTAGATATAGGCTTGTTAGATAAATCCAGCCTATGAAACCAAGGATGTGCGTCCTTTGTGCGTCCTTGGTGAAATATGCCATCCCCCTTTCTCTCCCCCATCTGTCCTGTCTCTAATCGCTGTATTATTATTCAGTAAATCTATATGAACATGCCCGGAATCTAAATTATGTGAGGAAATTAAAAGTTAAGAGCAGCAGCCTTAGGTGAGCGGTCATTTTTCAATGATAACATCTATGGTAACATTACCTTGAAACCAACATGTTGCCCCACTATTCATATATTGGCTTAGCGTCTCTCTCAACCCCCAGAGGTAAACAAAACATTTATCTAGTGTACTGTCTCTTTCCAATCTTCTGTTCCTATAAATTCAAATGTTTCCCCTGAAATTCTTTCTTAGAGAGCCACTTAAGGTTACTTGCCCATACAAGGCCTGGAAAACACAGATGGTCTATCTTTGACACTTGCTATCTAACCGACGGTATGTCCCGCAGGCGACACAGGGTTCTGTTGCTAACACTGAAGTGCCACGGCGTATGAGCGCATCCAGAGTACCTGATAATGACTTATCAAACAACCTCACTAGATTAGCTCGGGGTTGACGTTGAGAGGGCTGGAAGCCTACATAACTTGTCACTTGCAACAGGACCATGTTTGGCAAGAGACAAACATGAAGCATCGTCAAGATGAGCGATGAATCAAGCATGAGAAACAGACCTTGCTAGAGGGCTAGCACAAATCAGTGATCCATTGAGTCCCGTACTACACGGCAAGGCGCTAACCACTGCTATTGTTCTGCACGAGAGTCACGCCAGAGAGGCTGTTAAACTTTGGCTTTCTTAAGGTAATGATTCACTGTTACTATAGAGTAGTTAGGCATAAAGCGCTTTACACGGTTTATATTTCCTTTGAATGACTGGTAAGATCAACATGAAGATGGTAGTATGGTAAGATCAACACGACAGTCTAAACGTTGCACTGATAAAAACTGATAAAAAACCTCCATATGACAAATGTTTTGCTTTTTGAAGCACCATAGTTTTTAGCATAGATGAGCAGTATTAATAAATGTCACAAAGTGTCTTGAAATGACATTGATTCATCAAATATTCATTTGTAATAAAAACCTACATATATATTCACTCCTTGATCTGCAATGTTATGTATTGTCTAAAATGTGAAGTGCATGCACTAGTCATGGATTCTTGTGTGTGTGTGTGTGTGTGTGTGTGTGTGTGTGTGGATCACATACCTAACTTTATCCTCCCAAAGTGTACAGTATATAGATCATTTCTAGAAAATGCAGTAGTAGGCTCCTGTCTAACTTCATGTTAATATTATATTTTGGACGGCCAGACAATTTCACAATCATTAGATTCCTTTACTCTAATTTATAACTAGTTTTTAAACAATTACCAAAATGACCAAAATGTTCCCCTTACACCTGGGGCAGGCCTAAACTCTGTAAACCTGCTTCATTACAAACAGATATCCCTACAACATGGGAGTACATTTATATCAGATTCTATGAAAGGAGTAAAATCTGCTAGCACATTCATCTTTGTGATGTTAAATGGTCTGCGACCATAGAAACCTAAACTGCGCCAAATATGGAATTACATCAGGCTGGAATGTTTGGCTATTCGGTTACAGTGTGAGTAATAGTACGCTGGGCCTTAATCAAATCACACCAAGAGATATAACTGATATAATCTGATATACCTTTCTTACATCACTCGGTTGGCTGTACAAGCAGTGCAGCTTTGAAATAACAAGTCTGTCATTAGAACATTTCAGAGCCAAAGTAAATTGCCCCATGCAAAGAACACCACTACAAACGCATTTACCAAAAGAAAGATATTAGAAAATTGGATCCAGGCTGAGCAACCAGAGTAATATTTGAGGAGGAAAAGGAAAAAAAGCTGTGCGCATTAGTTACACATTATATTTTTCAGGCCCGAACAATAGTATTCTAAGATGTAAATAGGTAAGCAAGTCAACTCGTACTGTAATGCAGTAGGTCTAGAATTCGTGCCTACATGTTGCAACAGCAGTTGTTTGAACTTCATCAGCTTCGATGTAAAGTTAACCACTGTGCCCTGGCAGATAATTTCTCCTCTACAGCCTCTCTGTGAAGCCTTGGTAGTCCTACAGTAACTTAGATATGTAAAATGTGTGTGAATTTGAATGTTACTGGCTCTGAGGCAGTATGCGACTTGATTAAAAGTTAGTAGATAAGGAGTATGTAAATGTTATAACAGTCTAGAACACCAAATTGATGGCAGGTGCGAACTCTTCTAAATGCGAAATAAAATAAGAACTACTTTAATATGGCATTATAGGCTGGATAATGGATTTTTTAGTTCGATCAGATGCTATTTTAATATGATCTAAATAATAAAATCATAGCGCAATAGTGAGAGTATACCTCTTCTTCGTGGTTGGTGAATTCATTTGGTTCATTCTCCTTTTCGATCTTGTTGTTGTTCATTCTGAAGGACTGTTGTCACTTTTATCTTGAACCGTGTTTGGCTTTGTCCTTCTCCGATCCGAGGGAACAGTCCGCGTCCAGCCGCTGTCCTAAACCTGGAGCTTCCCTCTAGTTTGGCGACATCAATCTGATATAGAAACCGCAAGGAAGTACACAAATCAACTATTATTTCTAGACCTTGTGGCGGTTATAGGCAGTTGGCGCGATCAGATATTCCTCATTAGGATTTCGTATTCCCTCGAAGTCCTCTCCAAAGCTGTTCGTGGCCCAAACAGAAATATGAAATAGAGCAGTTTCTCATTTGACTGCACTGCACTACGGCACGGCAGACAAGGGAACTTCTCCCCCCATCTCCTTGTGAGGGAAGAAAGGGAGGGGATGAGGGCGTGTGATAGGGTGGGTGTGATGCACCGACTGCCTGCCTTGGTTTGAAGTACAGTAGGCTATCTGAAGCGCCACTAGAGCACCAATGGAAAATATTTTTCAACCTTTTATTTTAATGTGCACCAATGATAAATCCTCAAGGTTATTTAAAGTTATTGTAGGTCCGTATAGCCTATTAATACCTGTTCATTTGCCTATTAACTTTAGTCTTATCATATATTTCACTGAAGACTCCTAGTATGGTCATTCGACCAGGCAGTCAACATTTACATAAAACTGCTCTGTCTGTTTTAAGTCTAGTATCACAACATGCCTGAAAGGTCTTCATTGTTTGCTGTTGTTTTTCCTTCCCTCTCTCTCTGTCTCCCAAACCCCCACCCCCCTCTCTCTCTCTGTCAGCATAAGTTGTCATCTCCAATAGTGCAGACACATAGTCTTCATTCATAGTCTATCATTGCAAGCTGCTGTGAGATGTTTTGTGTGATTTGGGGGCAAATAGTTCTCCGGGGACATCGCAGGAAAAAATCTTACTGTACCATACGTCCACACTGTACAGTGACCCCGGGCAGCAGGTCATGTATCTCCAGAGACACCGGTAGACAGGACCTGCCAGTCAGTCAGGATGATAACAAGACACACGCACGTTGGCAGAGCTCACCCAGGAAGATTTATGACCCGTGACTGTGTAGCCTCCAGCTATGGAAGCAGCACCTCTATCAACAACAGTAAGCTGTAATGGAGATTTTCAAACACTGAACCCTTTACTGGCAGCCCTCCGATTGTGCCCTATGCAGCAGCCTTTTAAACAGGCTGTCAGGTGACAAGACGACCTGAAACGCCTCGCCATTATTTCCAGTAACTCCGCTTCTCTTTGTACCTGCCGTCTGCGGGGGAAACGCTCCCAAACTGGCAGCAGGGGAGTGAAGACTTTGAGTGTATTTTGTGTGACACTCATTACACCGGACAGAAAGCTGCATTTGAGACGGCAAGTGCGGAAAGGGAGTGTGTCAGATTTGCTGAACTCGCCTCTCGAAAAAGCATTGAAAGAAGCGAAATAAATGTCAACGTGGATGGGCCTCGGCGAATTTTGCTCCTTCTCCTCCTTCTCCTCCTCAAATGTGTCCATTGCGGTTACACAGCTACTGAAATGCACGCATCAAAGAAGTTGACATGGAGGGCTGTTTCATGTGGATAGAAAACAGGGGTGGGGAGACAGAGGGTGGGGGGGAGATATAAATGGAAATGTTCCTGTTGTTTCTTAACACCCCCCTCCCCCCTTATCAAAGCGTCTCTCCGGGCCTGGGGGAAAGGAAAGGGGGTGGAGAAGTATGGAAGGGAGGAGTAAGGAGAGGAGGGGTGGAATGGGGGCGGCGGCGGCGGCGGCAGGGGGGGGGGTGGGGGGCAAAAAGCGAGAGATGTCCCAGCTGTGTTTGACAGGTCTCAAGGCAGAGCTGTGTGGTCTGATGTTTGGAGAAGGGGTGTGCCCCCTCCAATCTCTCCCTACGCTCCAAAACCCTCACACACACACACACACACACACACACACACACACACACACACACACACACACACACAGCAGACAACAAGATGCTGGTCACAGTGTCCTGGGGAACACGTCGGCAAGCTTTGACGTGGCCCAGGCCTCATGGAAGAAGTCTCCATGCATTCTGTGTTATCTAGTATATTTTTAGACAAAGGACATGCCGAGGTGTAGGCTTAACAGTTACAGGAAAGTTTCATGTTCGAGGTGGACAAAGAGGGCGTGTTTTGAATTGGTGAAGAAAACACGTTTGGGGATAAAAGGGTTTTTCTGTTTTGTTTCTGGCTAAAAGGGCGGTTGGAGGGAGCTCGGTCGAAGGAAAGGCTGAAAATCATCGAGAGAAATCTAATTAAGTGGTGTAGTCTTCCTGGCCTGGTGAGTCACAGATAAAAACACCAGCTTGATTTGAGCCCTAAAACATGAATCTATCATGTCACAATGTCAATGTATTGATCAACATTGTTTCCTCAGGGAGGCCGCTTGCGGTATTTGCTGTCGGCTGGGTCGATATATTCGGGTGACTTAAAGATGTGTTCTCTCTCACCTGTCATCCGCTTGCTTAGCTTTGCTCCCACTCGGGGTCAAAGCGTAATCATTTATCAAATATTAGCCCACACAATATATGTATACAGGCCTACATCACCAATGCTGTAGCAAGAGTCATCTGTAAAGCTTGGTTAGCCTGCTTTGAGAGCAACCTGATAGTGGCACCAGGTTTGGCTTGGTTCCTTATTCTTGTGTGTGTGTGTGTGTGCATTGAAGTGTCTTTTAACGGGCTGGGCGCCAGACCATTCCATTCCTTTGATTTTAGCGATACACAAGGTCCCTCCCATGTGGTTTGTGCTCATTGATCTGCCTTTAAGATCACTAATGAGCAATTTGTGGTCAGACTGACCTGCAGTAAGTGGCTGTGGGAGGTCTCAGGCTGGGTCCCGTCGCAGGACTCGATTCTTGGTGTTCTCTTTTTTTTTATTTAGTCGTACGGGATTGTGTCTTTACTGCCACTGGCTGTGTTCATTTAAAGCGTCTATCTGCAATTTTTAGCCTAATTTTTTCTCTACAATATCTTGTTTGTGGAACCATGGAAAAAACTAAGAAACCACTGCCCATTTTTAAAAATATAATATATATGCAATTACATTTATATTGAATACATTTATATTTGTATTTATATATTTTTATATATATATTATATTTACAAGAACATGCAGTGGTCCCTTAATTTTTTCCATGGCTGTGTATATATATTGTTTCTGTATATACAGTATATATATTGAAGTTGAGCTGACATGATGTGTTCTGGGGAACAAAAATGCTGAATTGAGGTTCAAGAAGATTACCATCATCTTTCCCCGCCTGCATGTTGCCTCTTTGGACAGCGCACCAGGCCAACAAGCTCTGATTAAGTAGGCCAGGTTGCATTGCTGAGTAGCAAGCTAGAACGTAGGTTTTTACTCAAAGGCGAGGTAGGGGGTCGAGTTCTGCCATGTGTTAAACCTGACAAGCTGTGGAAGTGAAACGTGCAAAAAAACGAGGACTTGACTACAGTCCACTCTCCTCCAAACCCACCCTTTTATCTCAGACTTTTTTCTCCTTTTCCTCCCTAACAAGGATTTAGTACGCTGTATCAGTAATTGCGCCACAGTACAGTATGTCCCTACACTAACAACAAAAGGTGCACAAGTCTATCATTTTGCTGGGTTTCATAAGCTTTTTGTGGGTCAGTGGACAGAAGAGAACAATGACTAGCTGGTGAGTGTGGCTGATAGGCTCCAGTGCCCGACTGTTGACATGGGTCCACATAATGGACTACAAGAGTGGCTTGGAATGCTTTTGAATGGTCCTAAAATGTCTTAAAGCCAGTTGAAAGAGAACTAAATATAGTTATCTGTTATCTTGTCATTTATCTTCCTCTTATCTCTTCTCTCTTTGACGGACAGTGAAACCAATAAAAAGGTTAGCTGTAAAACTAAAGCCCGGCTATCAATGGTGTTAAAATTAACTAAACACAGGTTTGGTTAAACTTTGCTTTCACGGGGTAGGCTGCACTAACTTGTCCATATTTACATTTAAAGTCAATATATGTTTGTTTCCCCCCCCCCCCCCCAGTAACAATGTGGATAGCAAATACAGGTTACTTTAGTGTCATAGTTAATATAGAAGTGATTGTCTTTAAATGAATAACAGTGTTCTTTATGATTGATTAGCTCGTTGGATAAAACAACTCTAAATGTAGGCACATTGTATACATTTGAGGAATGCACATGTAAATGTATTAGGATTATTAATGTTTAATTGCGATAAATCAAGATAATCATATAAGATGATAATCTTTGTTTTATTCAAACAACGGGGGGTATTGCTAACATGACATCCAGTGTATTTCGGTACCTGTTTTTAATATTAATTTCTGTTGAAATGGAATGGAAGCCACTGTGCCCTATAGGTCACATTTCACTTTTCAAAGGTGGTGTGGACCTGAATGTAAAGGTCAGCTGTCAGAAAGACTTTATCTTCTCCAACCAGTTTCATAGATGCCTGACTAGACTTGTTACTTGAACTGCATCTGTGGTTTAAAGCTTCCAGAATTACTGAACCAAAACGACAAAAATGTTATGGTTTAGGTTTAAGCTTAGACTGTCCCGCATGACTGTCCCTCACCAGGGTGCTGAGTGTCTGGCACTCCTCTTTTCTCCTCCACGACTATAGGCCCAGATTGTTCGGTACCCCTACAGCCATACACACTTTCGTGGACAAAATATAAATAACAGTGAGCTGGGGCAGAAATTTCTGGTCCTGCGATTGCGATTGCATTGTAGCGCTATATGCAATCGCAGGAGTGTACCGTTAAGAATAGCATGAAAGTCTAAAACACACGTTTGTTTATAGTCTGCTTTTTTGCTGTCAATTCCAGGTCGCATGCAAATAAATCATGATGCTGGCTTTAATGTATTGCCTTCTTTTCACACTTGCTCCAGATAGCCCACATTCATTTTGCAATTTGTTTGAGATAACGTCTAAATCCTTAGCAGAAAAATGCATGTTGTCATTCGGTACATATATTAGCTTTACAATATTTCATATACGATGGAATGCAAACATTACCTTTGGTCCATATACAAGTGAAATGAATGTGCTTGATAAATGGCTGGATGAATGTTTTTATATAGACTTATATAGACTTATATAGCACAACAAATCACCCTGATCCCCAAACTTTGTCTGTTTCAATTTAGCCACGACAGTTAGATAATTCTATTTCTGAACAGTACAGTGAGCGACGAATATTAATAACTCTTTCCAAATATAGAACAGTACTTGAACTTCCTGTGAAATTCCCTTTATTAATCAACACAGGCCCCTTCCCTCTGAAAAGCCCCTCTGCAGATTATAAAGCCACAGAACCCCTCCCCCATGAGGCCCTTGTCAGAGTCAGTCTGTACATCCGTGCAACTGCGTCACGCATCTGTCCTGCTTGTCACATTAAGTTGATGCTTTGGCAACACCCCAACCCCCCCCCCCCCCCCCCCCCAAAAAAAAACGATAGTAGTGGAAAAAAAAGGTGAGAACTCACAGGAGCCGTGACGTGGCCCCTGCTGCACTCCGCTGGTGAAATAATTAGCCCCTGGTTGATCTGGACTCCTCGTGGGATTCCACTGCGACTTTTTCAAATGAGTATTGGCTGGCGTGTGACACCAGCTGTGGACCTCCTGCAGAGACTTAACTGCAGCATGCCCTGCCCACAAAAGACAGCAGAATGGCTAAACGGAAGAGGGGCGTGGTCCTCGAGCCAGTGTTATCACATGGTGTTTGGTAAACATCACACTGAAAGGTTTATCAGTAAAATGTGACTAGTTGCCAGTTGTTTTGGGGCAATAATACATTTTAACTGCCACCGCATACATTCGCGACTGTGGACAGATGGAGCACCACACAAGGGGCTCAGGGGATAGAGCCCCTTGTGTGGCTCGATCAGTCCGGCAGCAGAAGTCCGGCAGCAGAAGTGCAGCCCCACCCATTAGAATAATCGCTGCTCTATGTGAGGAATTCCCAGTGTACCAGAAGCTCCAATTTAGCAAAACCTGCTGGAAGTGCACTAGACTGGCAACTTGCGCTCAATCAAAAAAAAAAATCCAAGTTGGTACTGGGAATACCCTTCCATCTTTATTACCTTGTTTCGTCAATATAGCTGGGTTTTGAGGGTAAAGTTACTGTATATAAAAAATTTACTCCACCTACTGTGTCTGGTCAATATATCAGCTAAGTTGTACTAAGACAATGTTAAGTTACATTTTTGTACTATAACAGTTTCAGTAACTTTTCAGTATGTTTCATTGTCTAACCAAAGAAAGTCTAGAGTTGCTCAATAACCCCTCCTAGTGGATAAAACATAGGACATCCTAGCAATGTAAATGGTTTATTTTTATTAAATAATGCAACAAAAGAAGATGAGGAATTCACAACAATTACGATTTAAAATGAATCATGAAGACACAGTAAACCTAATGTAAATCTCATGTAAATAACCACAGAGTGGCTTTTGCAATTCAGAGAATGAAAATGTAATAAAGTAAAAAGTAGTGAAAACAACACAGGTCCAAAAGTTTGAGATAAGAACTTAAAGAGCAGGTTGAAGGACCAAAATCAGTGCTTCAGGTGCTTCCTTTGTGCAGATGCTTTGGGTGGCAGGTTATAGTCATCTTGATTCAGTCCCAAGATTAGTTTAGTTTCTTACAGGTGTAGAGCTGCCTTTAATCGTCTTCTTCAAGTGGTGGTAGTTTGGCAAAATCTTCATGAGAAAATCCAGCTGCAGAGTTTGAGGCTACAAGAAATGTGTAATTGATAAAAAACAAAACAATTCCCCTTAGTTGTACATGACAGTAAAACAGTAAAACCGACAGTACTGTACGTGGACAGGCTGACCACATTCCTAAGGGGATAAATAAAGATTTAGCTTTTAAAGCAACTGACCTGTGGTCTTTCGCTCTGCACACGCCTCTTGCAGTTTGCCCCATAGACCACTGTGTTCTCTGGTATCACCTCGCGTGTGTTCACCTGGCAACACGCCCCGACGATGCAGCCACTGGTCAGGATGACGTTTCTACCAAGGTCCGCTACGTTTAGGGGGAAAAAATGGGTTTAAAGTGTGGGGAAATCTGAGGTGTAGCATTATGTGGGCCACAGTGTCTACATGCATTAGCCTACCTTTGGACTCGATCACATTGTTGTCTCCGATGTTTAAAGCTTGAGAGACTTTGGTAGAGTGATTAAGGATCGGTAAAAATGCGGTAACAAAACTGGCATCGGCATCTTCTGATACTTTAGATATACCTAGCGGTTAGACTCAAAGGATACCACACCCGACTTCAAAGACATTGTTGGTCCCAATTATCATGGTCTTCGGCTCAGAGTCTTCAGTGTCTGGCATTATATTTTCTGGACAACTAATGACACACGTGCTTTTATGACATAGTTATAGTACAATTACAACTGAAACAGTGGCGAAAACATACCTGTTGATGATGAGCGCCAGCTCTTCAATTAAATTTCCTTCTCCAATAATAATAGGGCCTGACTCGGCTATAATCCTGGCTTTGGGATGTATGACTGTTCTAGCACCTATCAAAACGAAAGAAAGACGGTTGTTCAGTGGGCTATAGCAGAACAGCTGGTTAAGTTATGGTGCATATAAATAAGCAGCAAAACCTCACCGATGGTCACGTCTCCTCTCACTTCACCCTCAACACACACAACAGCTCCAGCTGCAATTTTAACACTACACACAAAAAGACACAACATGCATAAAATGACAAATTATATTAAAAAAATATCTTTTATACCTGATAATGATAATGATAATAACAATAATAATAATCAGTAGGCTACAGTAGGCTATGTTATCTAGTTATTTGTGCCTTACAAGCCTTATCTAGGCTGTAATTTTTTTTAAACCATAGCATTGCAAAACTAAGTAAGTTAGTCTAATATAGCCGTTATCGAATAGGAAAAGGTTATAACTACAAGTGTTGGAAGGTTGAATTTACCTTTTCTGTGGAGTTTGCTTGTTGACGTCTGCCATTCTTAAAATGATGTTCTATATTATCGGCATCAGCATCATTCCTGGAAGACTCGAATCGATCAGAGTTGATTGTTTTTGTCTTAAAACGCAATCTCGAACATTTGCTGCCCTCTATTGGAATTTTCTGGATATTACAAAAGGAAAGGAAGGATGAAAGGAAAACATGCATCAATCAAAAATAATTAGACTAATTCATAGATACAATTATAATACAAACAAATCAATTATTTTATCCTTGTTATTTTTATATATTGCATAGAACAGTTTACAGCTTACAACACTAGTCTACTGGTTATTGTTCAATCGTCAAAACTTAATTTACTGTAGATAAAGCAATAACATCGGATCTGCTCTTATCAATCTATAAAGTCGTTCATATAACGGTAGCCTAACAAAGAATAATACCTTATAACCGTGACCACAGTAAACCTACATTTTTTCCTATTTTTAATATAAACAGGCATCCCCCCGTCAACTGAAATTTTGCTTTTATTGCAATGCACCCCTAATTCCTGTAGGGAGCACCCAATAGTCTACCACGATAATATACCACGATACGATTTTAGCAAAGTATTATTTATAGCACGTGTGTAAAATGAGTATTAGGGGTTCCCCACAACTTGGCCCACAATCGTGCAGTCTTGCTTTTATTCTCCTGCTAGTCCGTTCATTTGTCACTGTTAAAACTTAGTAGCAAGCCCAAGACAGCATCACCACAGTCTCTCTCCAGGATGTAGTCAGTAGTCACGCACTGCCATATCCTAGAGTAGGTGCTGACGAGCATAGAGTGAGAGCCCCCCCTCACCGAGTTTCTCGGTGAGAAACTAGTCCTCATCATTTGCTAAAGGAGTAAAGAAACGATATACGCGACTTTGTGTCTCGTACTAACTTTAGCTACAACGTTTTACGCGGATGGGATGTTCTATTTTTTGCACGACAGCAAGAAGCGTCGTGACATCGACAAGCGAAAGTGATGCAAATGGATACACCTGTACCAGCAGATGCTACAAACAATATTTACTTTGATAACTGCTTTTACTACATACTGACTTAAAACACATTTAGTACGCTATGTAGATGATGAAATGGAACTAAAGAAGGACAATACTGGACTATATGCAGAGATTTGTTTGCGTAAAGTTTTTGGAAATATGTAACGTTTAGACTGCGTTGTAACATGGAACAGTCGGCAACCCTTGACATAGAGGCTCTGAAGGTGAGATTTTACAGTAATCTTACAGATTGACATTTTGACAATATTTCAACTATAATAAACTAAGTTTAGAGAAACAGTTTTAAATCGTATTTTTATGTCAAATTACATCTGCATAACCTAGGGCTATGTGGAATTTGTTCTATTTTCAACTGTTCAAAGTTAGGTTGCATTGGTTTCAAAAACACATTTATAAAGAATAATAAACGTTTTGTGCTCATTTTAATTATTGCACTTCAACAGGTGGACCGGCCTCTTAATTCTGTTAAATAGCGTGCCATATATCGAGCACGCAATAGTGACCAATTAATCAGTTTGATGATGTTGCAGTATCTTAGGCCTAGTCAGGCTTGTAGACTATAGTTTATCAATTTTGAGAGGCCACAGAAGTATTGCACTGTAAACCATTTTGCATGCTTTCTTGTCACCAATTGAGAGTACAAGAATGAACATTCTGTCTATATGTTTCTCATTAGCCTTCTAATCTAGCAGGGGATGAGGTACAGTATAACGTCCAGTTACTGTAAGCATCTTCTGTGCTGCAGTGCTAAAGGAA
Organism: Percopsis omiscomaycus; assembly: GCA_027575585.1. Taxonomy (NCBI): domain Eukaryota; kingdom Metazoa; phylum Chordata; class Actinopteri; order Percopsiformes; family Percopsidae; genus Percopsis; species Percopsis omiscomaycus. The sequence goes on from JAODLI010047430.1 coordinate 15,106, forward strand.
ATTAGTATCTGTAGCTTACACAGCATTCCCACTGGTTTGCAGTACAGTCCATCTATTGCCTCTTTTCAGTATTTGGGAGTGAACCGTCCGATAAATAACTCCTGTCAGCACAGGTTGTAATCTGAGCTGTCTGCTTGCTATAGATTTGTTTTGGGTTTTTTTGTTTTTGTTTTTTTATGTCATCCTTCCTTTGACTTCCTGTAGAAACTACAGTTCTTGTGGGGCATAATAATCCCACAACCTTATTTGATCTCATTTGAGCAGTTTTTCCAGTTCATATGGGAGGATTTCTTGATTAAAATAACTTCTAATGATCAGCCTGGCACTTGCTCTGTATATTCAACCGATGCATGCAAATGAAGTCTATGGGATGCTGTCCAAAATGGGTACGCTGGCTCTCTTAAGTGTTTACTAGGCATAGGAAGGAAAGCTAGTGAAGAAGAATCTGTCTGTCTGACTGTCAGATTTATTTTAAACACCAACAAGGGAACTGAGAGAGCTACAAGCATTCAGCTCCCAGAAAATAGCAGGGCCAGCCAACAATAATGACTGTCACAAAGTTTGGAGTCAAAGCTGTCAATCAGTTTACCGGGGCGGTGCAGCCCACCAGACAAAATGAAGCAGCACAACCTTGAGACACCAGCGGCAGATAGGAAAATGAAAATTCCCTTTGAAAATCCTCTTCAAACAGCTATTGTCAATAATGCGGAGCCGTGTTGGCGCTACACTCTGATTGTACGGCTGCAACCTTTCTCTTTGTGGAGCCTTCCTCTGAGATCTTTCATCTCCTCTGGTCCTGTGGTGGGCTATCTATTCTCTTGTCTGCTGGGCAAAGTGCGCTGCCATTCATCAACAAAGAACGGGCCAACCAATCATCAAAGTTCAAACCATCTACAGGTACCACACCCTTGGTTATTCTACAGAGTTGATGGAGGGGGCCACCCAAATGGGATTTCACATTGTACTCTCTCAGCTGTTATCAGCAGTGGAAATGGCTTCATCAATGCCATTCCCTGGCGGCATGTGAGTGGATGCTTGTTGCCTGCTTTTATTAAGAATTCTGTCTGTCTTTTGGATTGTGGCCACCTGACAGACAAAAAGACACCACGTCAGAATTCAGTGTCATTATTCCGCCCCGATTGTGTCCATATTCTTTCCCTATTGTTGCCTCAGCAACAATTGGACAGCCATTAAGGCACTTTCATCTTCAGCGACTGCAGAACTCGAAGGATGTAGTCTAGTCATTAGCGCACCTCAAAATGTTTTCCTGAGTCCAGCTGAGCGGGCCTCGTGGGACTCCTGTGGCACCCCGGCGCGAGGAATCCTCGGCCCATTCTTGCGATTAACATCATCCGACGTTAATAACATCTCATTTTCTTTCATTAGGCACTTCTCGCCGGCATTTTGCTGCCTCTGCAGCACGTCACCGTTTGATCGAAACAGCATGTAGAACATCACGCCGTACAGTAATTGGTGAAGATGAGGCGTACTGGCAGGGATAAGGGACTGGCTGGGTAATTGCTAGCCTTGGCTGGCTGCAGCTGTACCACATGTTGTCAAAGCTCAAAGGACCCCCTCCCCGAGGCCGAAAACTAATGTCAGATCTCAGAAAACATTATCTTAAGAGGGATAGATAAAGTGTCCGAATTAAAACAGGAATGTGGTTTTGGTCCAAGTACATTAGTGTTTGAAAACCGCTTGTCTTTTTTTCCTCCACAGTTGTAGGCCTAGTTCTAGGTCTTGTTTTACTGCTCAACACACACAGACAGTGGAGGTTCTACATTGAATTACGCCCCGGACGAGAAGGGGGGGGGGGGGGGGGGGGGGGGGGGGG
>JAODLI010047441.1:0-16938 GCA_027575585.1 Percopsis omiscomaycus
CTCAAAATTGCTTAAATCACCTTTCTTTCCCATTCTGACATCCAGTTTGGAGTTCAGGAGATTGTCTTGACCAGGACCACACCCCTAAATGCATTGAAGCAAATGCCATGTGAATGGTTGATTAGATAATTGCATTAAAATTGAGGTGTTCCTAATAATCCTAGGTGAGTGTATACTGGTGTTTACAGGAACCAGACCAAGCCATCTCTTGCCTGTTCACTCATGTATCTGTTAAGCCTCATGGCCAACGGGTTTAACCAGTTAGCCTCTCCCAGCCGCGTGTTTCCTCGGGGCCGAGGGGGGCTCACTTAAGTGTTTCCACTGATGCGTATTGATCATAGTCAAGGCTGCCACACAGCAGGGGGGCACAATGACAACACGGATGGTGTGAAGAGCAGGGACAAGTGAGACACGTGGAGGGGAAGGGTTTAGTTGTGTAGGAATGTCCTGGATTAACGGGGTTAGACCCATGAAGAGGAAAGGATTGATGTTGTGTGGATAGATGTCCTCATGTGTGACCTGCATGTGGCTGTCTGTCAGCCATGTGGCTGGCTGGCTGCGCGTGTATTTGTGTATTGTGTGCGCATGCATGCTTGGGGGAGAGAGAGAGAGAGAGGCAGGTCTGTGTACTGACGGAGTAGGTTAAGTACAAAGTCATGCTACTGGGGGGCAGGGGGATGTCTGAAATAATGGGTGTTATGTCCAGTGGAACCTCACAGTTGGGGCAGTGGAAGTAGGCTGGAGGGCTCACCTCCATCAGAGATTGAGTTGTGGAGGCGCCTCTCCCTACACCTGCTGCTGCCTCCCAGCAAAGAGAGTGAATCCCCTGGTCTTTACTGCCTTTCTACTCTCCTCAGAAACCTCTCTATGACTTGTGGGCCTCTCTCTGCTCTCGAATTCACCTTTGGAACCCATTGCTTTATACAAGTCCTCCATTGACACAGAGCCTGTTAAATATGCTTTGACGTGTTGGGGGCAGAGTAGCCCAGTCTTCTGGGAGTTCAGTTCTCAGCCAAAAGGTCATTGGTTTGATCCCCATACATACGCTTTCCTGTAACCCCCTACCTGGTCCAAAATACTTGTTGTTGTGTTGGATAGTGTCTAAAAGACCCACATTATACATTTAAACCAAAAAAATTTGAACTGGACAAATTAGTGTACAAAAATAATTTGAAATGCTTTTACTTTAGTGTCTGTGTTTTGTTTGTTTTTTGTGCTACACATTCAGTGTCTTTGTGTCTCTTGACTGTATGTCTGACTGTGCACCAGGTAGTGGAACAGGAAGAAAGAATGGTTACGATCCAGACTGACTTCTCTGCATATCAAGCCTCACACATGCACTCCAACAGGGACTATGATTCCAAGCTCTCCCACATCCAGGAGCTGCAGCAGGTACGAAGGGAGGCCTCTTGTCGACCTGACAAAACAGACATAACCTGTCATTTGCCAGGAGGAGAGGCAGACACGGGGGACAAACCAGACTAGGACAGCTCCCGGTGTAGCCGGAGAAGGATCCGATATGTTTCATAATGTGGAAGAAGCCAAATCCTGTTTCCACTCCCAACATGTTCATGGTCACCATGGCTGCCACATAGTTCCTCCAGTCATCAAAAGAATTAGCGCTGCGCCACCGCCGACCTAACATTCCTAAGTGCTCCGAGACAGGAAGTGAATTCCCGTCGCCCAAACGCCCACGCCCGCGGCGGTGACTAATTGTTTGTTATGTCAGCGCCTGTCATGCTCGTTTGCCTTTAATGGAGTGTAGTGTTGGGCGATCCATCAAGGCTGTCAGGCCAGCTCCCTGTCAGTTGAAGTGGCTGCGTGTCAGTGGAGCGCCCGCGCCGCGCCCGATGTGATTTACTGCCCTTACCCGCTGTGCTAGCACCTCCCCTCGCCTCCTAGCCACGCGAGCCGGCCCTCTCCTCTCCTCTCCTCTCCTCCACCCGTCTCTCCCCCCTTTCTTCTCCTCTCGCCCCAGATTGATTACCGGCACAACTGGCTCGCGACGCCCTGCCATCTTCTGGCAACCTTTTAGTGCCGCTTTTATAGATGGTTAGAGCGCCTCGTTTGGCTATTTATACATCTGTAAGTGGCCATGAAATATAGATTTGTCTTGATGGGTGTCAGCGGCGGAGCGGGCACGAGGGGAGCCCTGTGACACCTCGTTATTTTAATGGCGCGAGATGGGGTGGGTCGCGTGCCGGGACCTCTTTTCATGGCTAAATGATATGACTTTTATTTGTATTTTATTTGTATTTATTTATTTTTGTATTGTATAATCATTTGATGTTTACACTTATATTTTACTCACCGCCATCAGCTTGTTTTGTGGCAGCGTCGGAGAGGAGGCAAAGTGTGGTGGGGGGTTGCAGACACGCCCACTCACAATATAGCGCGTTCTCTGTAACAATGTCTCGTTAGTTCAGAGTGAAGAACCCTCAAGTTAACACGCCGTGTGACCTGTCATCCACACACACACACACACATACCCATGACACCTTTCTCACAGGCCAGGTCTTGGAGGTAATTATGGGCTGGCACCACTTGGGCGCGCCGCGCTGGTTAATTGAATAGTTAACACATCAGAAACGGGCCTGCGCTGATGGGAGGTGACACCTGCCAGGAAGCTGTTCTCTCCCCACCCAGGGCTCATCCCGCTCTGCCTGATGCATATGCCATCGCCGCGGAAGCTCCAAATTAGGGGCATGTGGCTGAGTGAGCGCGGTGCAGCAGGTGTGGAGATGGCCCGGGGGTGGAGGAGGCTGCGTTCCCTCTGCTCTGTCCCTCAAGTGGAGGATCTGTAAAGCTTGGGGGCAGCCCTCCTCCCCTTCACTTCAGGGCATTGCCGGGGATATGTGACAGGAAAGTGACAGCTCAGTGTGTGTGTGTGTGTGTGTGTGTTTGCAGGCTCAGTGTGCAGTGTGCCCAGGGTGTGTGTGTGTGTGTGTGTGTGCGCAGGAGCAGTGTGCCCAGGGTGTGTGTCAGGTTGAGGCCCGTCAGCTGAGAGGAGAGGTGTCCAGAGTCACCCAGCTCAAGGACAGCAGTCTGGCAGGTTGGCTGGAAATAAACAAGAGCTAGTCATTTCCCCATGCGCTGCTTATTAGCCCACACTTGCAGCACTGGAGCGTGCCTCCATACGCGTCCTGGAGGGGTTCTCTCACTGTTGCCCAGAGGAGCGGCACCCCGCCTGGACGCAGGGAGCCTCCAGAGGGAGTCCGTGTTAGAGGTCCAGCGCGGGCAGGAGCGGCTAGCGGCTCTAGAGCCGAAGGCCAACAGACTGGAGAGAGAGCTCACACACACACAGACACACACACACACACACTTCCCAGAGTCACCGGACTGACTAGACAAGCCCACGTTGTGTACCCATTCCCAGGCAGTGGAGAAGCGGGATGCGGTCCTGCAGCGGTCGGAGGCAGACCTGGTAAAGGCCCGGGAGGCGCTGCGGAGCAGGGCTGAGGAGATGGAGCGGCAGGCGGCCATGGTCCGCAGCCTGGAGGCAGAGCTCCAGCGCAGCAGAGCCACTGGCCGACACACAGAGGCCCAGTGCAGCAGCCTCACGGCCCAGGTGTTGCAGCTCACACAGGAGCTCGACGAGGCTCGGACCAGCTGCCGAGACGCCGGTAAGCACGCTAGAGGACCCCCCCCCCCCCCCCGGTCAAAGTGATATTGAACCTAAAAGCCTTGAATGTATAACTTCCACACATTCCACACACTGACGATAGGAATTAAATATATTCAGTCCATTCCATCTATTCAAGAAATACAATATAAAATATTGAATAGGACGTATGTGGGGGAAGAAAAATAATACATTCAGTTCATTAAATGCACCAACAAATGGAATATTCCATCCCAAACATCAGCGTTCTTACATTGGGGACAGGAAACTATACGGTTTCACTGAAGTTCCATATCACTTTAAGTTCACGGCCTGTTTCTGATTAAGAGAGCGTAGTACTTCTTTTTGAGGAGGTTCTGTGTGTTTGGGTCCAGCTTGCCACTCGTGTTGCACATCAACCTCTCTGTCTTTTTCCGTCGCAATCATCTTGTCACTTGCCGCTGTCAAATGAAGGCTGAAAATATCCCCAAAAATGTGCACTAGTGAGATGCCGGCTACATCGGCTTTATTGTTCTGTCTCTCCGCTGTCAGTCATTGTCAGTCTTTTTGTTGTCGTGTCTTAAAAGGAGAGGCTATTTGAGCAATGAAATCAAGACGGGAAAGGAAGAGAGATGGAGTTATTGAAAAGCCCTAAGTTGGGGAGAGAGGGATGAAGGAAGGCAGTGACAGTGACGGGGTTGTAGTGTCAGGTCAGCTAGCCTTCACAGGTGACTTTATTACGCTGCACGAGGCCTTCACCTCTCGGTGTGACGTCCCAGCCTCTTGCCTGCAATGGAACTGCCCATCAATTCACTGCCCGGGGCCTTTTTTGGTGCGGCACACAAACCTCCACACACACCCTGCTACTTCCTAACAGACACCTAGCATAAACGTTGGCATGTTAAAACACGGAAAACATGGAGAAAGGTCTATGAAGAGCAGGAATACGTAAACAAAACAAAGTATTATCCAGAATCCAAAAGGACAGGGCAAAAAAAAAGAAAATGGCAGATTGTGGTTTTTAAAACACATATAAACACATTCTTCAAAGTTTAACTTTGGCACAGGCTTTGTGTGTTTGTGTGTGCTCTGTATATTTTCTCTGGGTGTGTCTTCACAATTTCAGTGTGTTTCTTGTTGACTGGGTTGCAGCCCAGGTGGTGCGGGTGGTGGAGGTCACCCGGGCCGAGCAGGCCCAGAGAAAGGCACAAGCAGAGCTGCAGAGGCTAGCGGCGAGGCTACACACCACCGAACATGAACTGCTGAGCTACAGGTGTATACACACACACACACAGGCACACACACAGGCACACACTCCCAAGCTTGGCGTGCTAGCTACCAGCCCCTCAACCTCTGGTCCTGTAAACACACACCTTTATATTCCGCTCGACATGACCTGAAGTATCTGTGGCCACAACTAGCGTGGGATTTGTCGTCAAACTGCCTTCAGCTGCCTCTTGATACCCATCGCCGGCTCTCAGTTAATGTGGGAGGCGAACTGTAAGAGCCTTCAAAGTGCTGTGTTGCCTCACACTAGTGGCTGGCTAAGCATTCTGGTGCTGTGACCCTCTGGCACACTGCCTGCAAACCCGCCCCCCCCCTTCTGCCTTTACGCCCCCCCTTTCACGCCGTGTGCGGGCCCACCGCTCGATAGGCAGATCATTTTGGGTCGGAGCCCAGGTGTGAGATCTGATGTTTAACTGGGCGGGAGAATAGAGACAGGAGCATCTTAACCAGCACCTTGCCAAAGGTCTCCTGTTCACTCAGCCGCTGGGGCCGCCGGGGCCGTCGTGAGCGCGCCCGCCGCCTGCCAATAGGAATTAGGGAGGCTTTAGTAATTAAGTGATAGGCTGAGGACTAAATTGGGTGTTTGCGCGCTGGCGAGCCACGCCGAGGTCCCTACAGCCATGCAGATAGGGGATTCTAATTGCCAGGGATATTGATCAGCCTGGTGAGGGGCTGCACAGGGATTTCACTGGCCATCGATTAGCTGTTACTGCAGCCCACTTGTCAAAGGGAGAGGGAGGTGAGTACTGAAAAGGCTCTGGGCTTTTCCCACACTTCTCCTCACCACCAACACCCGCTGACACACACACACACACACACACACACACACACACACACACACACACGAAAACACTCAATGACACAGCATCTGGTTTTATTTAAAGCTGTCTTTTACTTTACTGCGCACACAAATCCAATCCATTGCTGTCAACCTACCTTACCTTGCTCCACTCCAGTGGTGTTGCATGTGTAAAGATAACAACTCTGTCCTTACTACGGCCACAAACTAGTTAGGGCTTTGATACAGATTATCTCACTCCTGTGCAGAATTAGTTGACTTCCTCATTCAGTGTTTGTGTTTGTTCTACTAATGTGTTTGTTCTACTAAAGTGCTTTAATTTATGGTCAAATGTAATGATGAAATGCACAGCTAAAATTCACACAACTTTTATGCAAGCTTTCAAATATTGTTCAAATGTTGGTTGAGATATTTCAGGTTATTTCAAGTGTTTCCGTTCAGTTAGTTTTCAGTGTTATGCTGTCTTGGCATTCAGTGCATATGGATATGACACATTCATACGTCATGCAGAAGATTTTTCCTACATAACTATAACACACATGGCCAGATGTACTAACAGGTTAGCGCCTGTTTTAGGCAAAATCATGGCATAGTGTGTACGAACAGACCGCACATGGCTAAAACCGCATTCTGCCTGCCGCAGGAGCGCAGACTGACAATGTTGCGCTTTCCCTACTCATGCATATGCATTCATGGGAGGTTTAAGGAAAAAGTGGGAGTTTCTTGCAAAAACATGGGAGATACGTAAGGAGAGACTGATTACCTATTCCGTTGTATGTATGAAAACTGCGGGGTAAAGCGCACGTCTTTTTTGCAGTGAAATTTCTCAGGTTTGCTTTCATATGGGAAAGAAGGCAGCAGTCATGCAAGCAAGATGAAGACACAAAGGCATAGGTTTAGGTTGAAATTTGGTTTAGGTTTGAAATCCGATGAGCCGCAGGTTTGGTACATTCAACGTAAAATTAAAAAGCTTAGCGTGCACTTTCTGCAGACTGTCCGAGTCGCTGTTTACCCTGCGCTCTCTATCGTACGTACATCTGCCCCACAGTACTTTACCATTGTATTATTAACATTTGCCGTATAGCATACACCTTTTGTGAAACGTAGTTTATCTAACTGAAAAAATTATGAAAAAATGTTGAAATGACAATTAGAACCCACGATGATTCTTTACCTATGTTGCTTGATCCCTTCCTTCAGGACCCAGGTGGAGACTCTGAGGAAAGAGGTGGAGGAGAGCAGGCAGGCCCAGCTCAGCTGTCAGCAAGAGACTCAAAGCCACCAACAGGAGGCGCTACAGGTGGAAGGAGAGCTGACGCGAACCAGGGCCATGCTGGAGGCCTGCCAGCAACAGGTAAATCTGAACCTGAGGGAATATCCTGCATGAGATCACTAAGACTTTCCAAATGCTCACAGTATGGAAAACCTCTATTTTATTTATTGCCATATTAGTATTATTATTATTGTTTCCCCCTGCCACATTGTATTCCAATGGCATTTTCCTGGAATGAGGTGGAGAAATGTTCAGCCGACTGTGAGAAGGGAAGCTACACGGCACCTTGTCTAACCTGAGTCATTTAGAGCCTATTACAAGACATCAATATATTGACTGAAGCAAGTGTCTCAGTTTACTGCTCTGTAAACGCATGCTTGGTTGGCCTGTGCATGTTTTATCTGCACCAATCTTATCTGCTTTGGGATCTTTCCATTTTCAATTTAGTTAAGGGTGACATTTGGCTTTAGAGCCCAAGATTTGAATCTTTTAAGGAATTGTTTGCCAAGTATGGTTGAATGTGAGTGGGCCCGAGTCAGGCAGTGTAAAGTCACACGTGTTTTATGCAGATTGAGATGTACAAGGTATGTTTTCCCAGTTAATACTCAGTGTTATTTAGTTAGTCAGTGTGTGCCCTCAATATCAATTGTGGGTGTGGATGTTTCTTTATCTGTCTATCACGTGTATGGAAAAGGGCAAACGAGTGTAATTTAAACCGATAGTAGTATTTATTGACCCCAGGGAGGAGTGAAAAAAACATGTTTACGTGCATGTGCACACGTGCTTTGTCCAATCCTATACCTCAGAATCACATTCAAACACAATGGCTGAAGGTAGTTCTTCTCTCAGCCGAGGCCTAAACACTAATTGTGCCCAGGCATTATGCAATGCATGCATCCAGTGCCTCCAACCTGCCTGAAACAGGAGGGTTTAAGATACCTCCTGGTTGTGTGTTATACTCCATATTACACACTTCCACCTGGGAGTATAGACAGTATGTGGCATACCCCTGTGTCCTAGCTTGAGGGCCAGACTGAAGCCTGCAGATTGCTACGAGAGGAGCTTTCCCAGGAGCAGGCCAGACAGCAGGAGCAACAGGCCAGGATGACCAGCTCCAGGGAAAGAATTGTTACACTGGAAACAAACAGAGGACAGCTTGAGGACAAACTCCACTCAGCTCACAACCAGGTCAGGAAACACACACACTATATGTGTGCCAGTGCGTGTATGGGTTATCAAAAGTGTGGCATACTTCATTTTAATAATTGTTTTCAGCCATTTGGTCATACGCCATTTGGTGTATTCCTCCATTCTCTTCAATACAATAGAGAATGGAGGTATCTCTTTCAACGAGGCAGTGGGGCTCATGGGAAATGAGGACGGTCTTTACTCCAAGAAATGCTATTGCGTGTGCAAAACTCCTCGTAGTTCCTATTAACATTAATATGATGGCCATACCATCCCACGTGACTTTCGCAAAATGTTCAAGGTCATTTTGGCGGCTCGATCCTCACCCCCTCACGCTGAAGTCTGCCTGTATCTGATTCACCCTCAAGCCACAATTCACAAATTGAATTAGTTTCTGTCTGAATTTGTGCTTCAAAACTAGTAATTATTTTTTAATCCCAGAGGAAGAAGAGAGAAATGAGTCAGATCTGCATACGTCATGAAATCTGTCTATATATTGTATATGGTTTTACACCAACCGAAGGGACACAAGCCTGAAGCACAGCAATTTGCCATCCATTCATCTGTTAGCAAATTAAATCACGCCACATTTGACGTCTTTTAGAAAGTTAGATAAATCTGATGAAAAAGTTTCTCTCTCAATTACCATCTAAAAATGAATCTCCTTAATCCCAATTTAATCTTTGTCATGCATATAAGTGCGTATCTTTCATCTGCTCACCCGTGTGCTTTAAATCTCCAAGTTAAGATAGCGCATGATTGGCAAACTTCTCCTGTGTCTTATGTGAAACTCCAGTGCCCACGTAACAGCCGGTGATGGCAGACATAATTATAGTAGTAGAAGAGAATGACGTGTGACTGACAGCCGCCAATCATCTCTCTCTCTCTCTCTCTCTCTCTCTCTCTCTCTCTCTCTCTCTCTCTCTCTCTCTCTCTCTCTCTCTCTCTCTCTCAAGCTAAAAGAGCAGGAGAGGACCATAGGAAGCCTGCAGGAACGTGTGGCAGAGCTGCAGAGCGCCACCCGGAGGCAACTGGAGGATCAGGCGGCCAGCTCCGTTGAGCTGCGGCGTTGCAAAGGAGAGCTACAAAAGAGAGAGACCCAGAGCCAGAAAGACAGGCGGCAGGTCAGACAGAGCCGTGGCGTTACATGTAACATGAAAATGACCTGGTTCTGGATGGCTGGGTACACTGTGTATGTGTATGTGTAATACTGTGTTGGATGTAGTTGAGAGCTACCTTTGAGCAGTTGCACTCCAACTTTCTGACCCATGACCGCCACAATGCACATTATGGGCTGTGTGGGACAGTTCACAATCAGCATCATCTCTCGAAAAAACACTGCTTTCCCTCATGGCTACGCGGCTACATACCACTTCTCCACGGCTTCTCTACGGCTTCTGCACATATTGGCTCTCACGCCGGGGGTCTCGCCGGCTTCACCACCAACTGAGGGTACAAGAGATTGTTATAGAATTAGATTCACAGGGAATTGTTACTGCACCGTCTAGATACCTGTGCCGCTCCCTGTGTCGCTGCATCCAACCACACTGTGAACACATGTGATTCTTATCCGGCCTAATTAGCATCAGACGCACGATGTTTAAGCAGCTCTTTGACCAGACAACCGCTGGCAAGCCCAGTAGCACGTTCACGACTCAATCTTCAGCCTTAAAGTGTTCTGTAATATAGGAAGGGAAGCTAATCGTATATCCACTTTCAACAGTTACTATTAGTGTAATAAAGAGCTGTGAAGTAGGGTAGAGTAGAGTAGAGTAGAGTAGAAGTAATTGTACTGTACAGGCAAGATCAGAGCCCTGTTCAAAAAGCGGTCCTGTTCAATAAAAGTCCAAAACCTGACTTGAATGAACCTAATAAATCAGTCGAGGCTAAAGCAATTCAGTCAATTCAAGTTAACGCAATCAGACTAATTCGAGAAAGGTTCAAGTAGTCAGGATAATTGTGTGCACGCTATTCTTAAGCAGCCCGAGAGGTCTAACATGGATCAAATCAATACACCATGGCAAAAAGCAATGGTAAAGAGTGTTGATGTTCACGGCCACCGAGCAGCGCCTAATATATATATATATATATATATAAATATATGAAGAAATCAAACGAATAATAACCAAAAACGTTAATACAGCTGCCATAAACAAAACAAGATAGAAAGCCTGGTTTGCTGATCGATTGAATGCGTAATGTCAAATATAATTTTTTATTTTATTAAACCTCAAAGCTGAAAATGTATGTTCACTCGTTTAATATGTAGGCTACAGTAGGTTATGTAATGTTGAATCTATTTGATTAATGGTTTAAAAAGAATACAAATGTATTGGGGGGCACTTTTAAACGGCAACAGGGCTGGCGACGGGGGGCAGGGTTGGGCATTGCCCACCCTATATTAAGCTTTGCCCAGCACCCATCAAAAACGTATAGGAAGAAAAAGTAAGACCAACTAGTGCTGATGACGTCAAACCAGACACTATAAAACTACATTGTTCACTGCGGGTAATGGTGTCCTATCAATAACACAATTATTGCAAACTGGACCTAATGATGCTAATCTTAAAGTGCACATTCAAATATAGAACTTAATTGCAACACAAATCACAGTTCAGTTCCGTTCAGTTGCCCAACTAATATCTCTGCCTGCCCACCCTGTCAAAGGGTTCTAGAGCCAGCCCTGGACGGCAACAACTTTCTCCCCAGAAAAGAACGTGGCAGCAGGTGAAAACGAAATATAAACAAAATCTAGTTCACAATGGTAAGTATGCACACAGTCTTTTGGGACTGTGAGCAACACATTAACCAATACATTTTTAAATATGGTTACCTGCCGGAAGGTCGTGGGTTCAAGCCCCAGAGTCGGCTTACCTGTAAGCATCCTTGAGCAAGATGCCTAACCCCTATCTGCTCCATGTAATAGAACAATGTAAGTCACTTTGGATAAAAGCTTATTTGGTAAACTCTCTTTATGGAACAGGGCTCTGGTGTTGTCCTTTCAGTATTTTGCTAAAGCTGATTAGATATCCAAGATACCCAAGATGTAGATTACCCAGAATGCTGTGTATAAATACACACATAAACCGCTGTAAACAAATATATTCCAGTAAACTTCATACTATGAGAGGTGGGAGCACTCTGGCTGCAGATAAGAAGGTGGTAAAGAAATGTTTTGAGAATGGCCTAATATTGCCAGCTGTCTTATTAAAAGTTTTAAACAGCTGTGCCCCCAGATTGTGTTCTCCTTGCCTTATTAACTCGTTGTTATGAGCGTAGGCATTCCATGTATTTGTTTGGCTTTGCCGTGTTTGTCAATGTATAGTGTGTGCTCTCTGCTCTGTCTATTCCTCCTTGCCCTTGGTCCCACATGTGCCAGAATGCATGTGCCTCATTGTGTGTGTATGGGTGTGTGTCTGTGCATGTGTACTGTTTGCTGAGCAGAGAGGCGCATCCCTGTGGCTCATGTTTAAGGTCTGGCGTCAGCCTCCTTAAGTGCTGTCAATGTTGCATAGTACCAGCAGCACTGCGGCCCTCTTAATTGGTTTAGGAAAAGCATCCTCGTCATTTTGAGGTCAGCAAACTCCACCGGAAAACAATTTTGAAAAAAGTGCGGGCTATATATTTATATAAATGTTTCTTAATAAGGATTATGCACTCTGTATGTTGTGTATGTGCGTTGGCTGTCTGTTTCCACTTTTCGCTTTTAGAAATAATTGCTGTTGGTTGTGTGGCCACATCAGAGGAATGGCTTTTAATGATTCTCACTGGAAACAGTGCTGCACAGGGCTAGAGCGAGCAACTCATTTTTTCAGTCCCAAACAGTGTGTGTGTGTCTGTTCATGCATATACGGTGTGTGTGTGTGTGTGTGTGTGTACATCTGTGCCTGATTTTTGTGTTTGGTTAGTTATTTGCAGTTATTCATTTTAACGTATATATTAAAAACAATATATAACTGTAGTTGTGTGTGTGTTTATCATGGTGTGCGCGCTTAGGCATGGTTTTGTGTGCACGTGTGTGTGTGTGTGTGTGTGTGCACGTGCGTGTGTCCTTTTGTGCGGATTATCTGGTGAATGCTGGGAGAGGATGATCAGACAGGGAGTGCTCTGCGATCACACAGGGATTAGGGGGGGATATGGAGCTGCAGTGCATTCTGGGGCCGCCTCTGCTCAGGCTCATTTCTGCCACGAGATCTCCCACCCCCACCCCCACCCCCACCCCCCTTCTCTCACACACACACACGCACACACACCACTTTAATTGCCTTTGCTTCTTTCATTACTTTTATTGCCTCTCCTCTGCATTGCGCGCTCCCCTGGCTTGTGGAAAGGTCATTGTGATGGTGGCGTCGTGCTCACAGCCTCTGTCTCCGTGAATATCAGGCTACGCCTCTGGAAGCTGGGGAACGGAGCGACGCGACAGGCTGCTCCCTCGCTTCTCATCATGAAATCCATTATTTATATTTACGGATCAATCACAGTGGACTGACAGCTTGTGGAAAATATGCCAATTAATACGATTCTAATATAAATACATATTCTTACATATAAACTTTTTTTTTTTTTAAACTGCGGGCCTCGGTAGGTGATGTAAATTGAACTAAAATATCTTTGGCTTGGCTGAAGCAACATAAGCCCTTGGCAGATGAGGCAGTTTTGTGATTGGCACCCCCATATTCACTGTAGAGGCAATGGGAGACGTGGGTGGTCATAGAACCTACGAAAAGACAGCAGCCCAGAAATATATTTTCTGTGAAGACTGAATACAGTATGATATTGTAAACAATAGCTTGGCTGAAGCAACACTGTTGGTGGTGATGAGGGGCGGGGTAGAAATTACTGTAAATGATTGTATTGTAATGTCACAAGTTGTGTGTATTGTAATGCCACAAGTTTAAATCTGTGGGAGTATTAATGTTGCTAGCTACACGGAGTTAAAAAACCTACAGACCCCAGAACATTTTAGAATATGTGTAATTTACTGTACAAAAATCACTAATTGGGACCAAGCTCCTTTCTGAGAGCTGCTGAGTTACTATACACCACTGCAGGTTCCAGCCCAAGTGGGCACACACCAGTAGGCATGGACTCTCATATGGTTTTTTTTCTCCGCTTCAGGCTTGTATGTGTGAGGGCAGGCTGGCTGAGCTGCAAGCCCAGCTGGCTCAGTGTGAGCACCGGGGCCGAGAGCAGCTGGCAGCGCTAGCGGCCAGGGAGGAGGAGGTTCTGCTAATGAAGGTGGAGATGAAGTCACTCAGAGACAGCTACCATGCTAAGGTTGCCCAGGTCACACACACACACACACACACAGACACACACATACTTACGCTACTGTCAAATACCCCAGCTGTTGATAAGGCCTCTTGGTAATTCTCTCTCTTTGTCTTTGTTTGTTTGTGTTTCCATGTGTCTTCTTCCAGGTGGAGGCTATAAACTCGCAGCTCGAGTGTGCAGAGCAGAGGTTCAGCATGGCAGCTAACGAGGTATTGAACCAAACAGCCCCTCAGAACTGTTTAGAGCCCCAACATATGGGCCTTATTTCTTCCCTTCTCGCTCCTTCTGGTTTTTTTACGTCCCACTCAACTCTTTTCACCTTTTCTCTCTCCCCTCTCTCTCTCTCTCTCTGCTCTCTTGTTATTCAACCCTCCACCCCTCCCTGTCCAAGGTGGAGGCTTTGCAACAGACCCTGCAGGCGGCTCGGTCGGACAGCTCTCGTCTTCGCGTGGAAAGCAACCTGGTGGTGTCCAATGTCAACCGGTGGGTCGACAAGCACAGGTGAGGCCACCTGCTGAAGTCTATCCCAAGTCTATCAGTGTCTAAATGCATTGGATGCGTCGTTTTGTTTTGGTGTCATCTCACCTCATAACTCTGCTCCAGGCAGGCAAATGAAAAACTGGCCCTGAAAATGAAAGAGCAAAGCAAGAAGATTATCCATCTCACTGCAGAGAAGGAGTGAGTGGACACGACACGGGAGAAGCTGTATATGTGATAAATTCTCAAATGCAACAGTGTGTGAAATACTGTGCATTCATGCACAAACATACTTTGTGTGTGTGTGTGTGTGTGTGTGTGTGTGTGTGTGTGTGTGTGTGTGTGTGTGTGTGTGTGTGTGTGTGTGTGCGCAGTCACCTGCAAGAGAGTGTGGATGGTCTGCAAATTGAGGTCAGAAGACTAAAGGCTGAACTTGACGAGAGGAGAATTGAAGTGGAGAGGCTTAAGGTAGCTACAACATTAATAAACTGGACATACTTCACGTCAGGTTTGAGGTGCAAAGTCAAATTGGTTCCATTATACTGCAGGAGCTAAAATAGGCTATTGGATACTGTATCTGACCCTGTAGTAGATTGATGTAAATTAGGCTCTCATGCAACTTGGTGGAGTTCATATAAAGTGCTGGGGTCCATATGAAAATGCAGACTTTACCAGCAGAAATGATTAGATCCATTCTAAATAAAACATTTTAGTCATTGATACAATATATAGCAGTAGAATTATTAGTACATTGCTAATAATATAATATATGTATATTTTGCTATACTAAAAGTAATTTAAGATATTCTTAATTTCTCACTTATTACTTAGTACATACGTATGCAAGGTATAATAGATTTTTCAGAGGGCAGGATAGTCTAGTGATCTAGGTGTTGGACTCCCAGCCGTAAGGTCGTGGGTTCGAGCCCCAGAGTTTGCCTACCTGTAAGAATCATGCCTAACCCCTACCTTCTCCATGTAATAGAACCATGTAATTGTAAGTCGCTTTGGGTAAAAGCGTCTGCTAAATGACCTAATTGTAATTTTCGCCTAGTGATCTTTAAAAATCAAGTTCTAAATATATACTTTATATACAAAGGTGTACATATGTACAGAATATACTGTATATATCTTATAGTAAGTTATTCTTTTGAATATTTTAATCTTACAGCCCACCAAAAAACATCCCTAAACAATAGTATAGTATATAGTAGTATTAGTGGTCCCAATAGTATTTGACCCTTACTGTGGTAATGTATTTTATGTGGAGTTAACTTGGGCTCTATGTTTTTTCTGTATAAATAATGCCATTTGTGTCTGTTAGCTTTCTGGAGCTAGTGTGCATGGCCAAGGCAGTTCCCTTGCCAGAGATCCCATCCACCTGATCGATACACAGTGAGTATCTGATAGGTACTGATACCGATGCAGACCAGACAGAGGTCCAGACCTCACCTCTGTGTCCTTTTACCAAGGTTACAGCAGCAGCAGTGTGTGCAGGTGAGATTGCAGACCCTCACCTGAGACCGTCAGTGGAGCCATGGTTTGGCCTACCTCTGTAAAACAAAGACACCTGTAGCAAGGAGGCCATTTCCTTAGGAAAGGAAAGTGCCTCCATGTTATCACTACATGTGTTCTCATTGTCCTAGCAGGCAGGGTCCAGAAAGAGCCTTAGTGGTTCTGGTGGGGTTTGTCTAAAACACAGTGATGCCAACACACACAGCACATCACACACGCAGTAACAGTGAAAAGTGAAACTGCCGCATAACTCCCCCGGAATTTATTGTCCGCCGTGTTGATTTGTTTTGTTTAGGGATTAGCATATGCCTCAGTGTGCTTCTGCAGCTAATGGCCTGTGTTTTCCCACTGTGAAGTCGCTGGCCTGAGATCCCCGAACAGCCTGCGGGTTGGTGTTTGATGCCCCGCCCCTCCGCTGTGCCCTTGGGTACCGCTGCTAATGTATCTCCCCCCACATCTCCGCCACTGTCTCTGAGCTCTGAGCTGCGTCTCTGCCAGACAAGAGGCTGCCAGCCCCAGTAGCAGCTACACACAGCAGTGTTTACAGTGTGCACGCGCCATGACCTCTGCTGCAATCTGCTCAGCCACTGGCCAGCCTGTCTTACCCACCTACAGCTTTGCCCCAGCCTCGCTGTGGGGGCTTTGACCAGGGACAAGGCGTAAGCGTAACCTCCTTGGTACTAGTAATGCCCGACCGATATAAACCAAACAAGACACTGTCTCAATGCTAGTATCACCGTGGCACCTGCGATCTTTTTGGGGCGAATTGAGTGTGAATTTTAGATTCTTGAGGAATGGGTTTTTTATTGGTAAAATTGTGTTCCCGCATCACTGTTTGACAGTTGAAGCCTTCTCATTTTGCCTGGCCAAACACCACCTTGCCTCAGAGTAAGCCCGGTTTGTGTTCGCTGGAATTTGCCTGTAATACATTGCAATCTGATATCCGTTTGGATTGAAAAGACTGAAATTGATGGTGATTGGATGGATGAGTTTTGGCGGTGGAAGGCAAGAGGCCAGCGAATAGAGATGTGAACCCAATCACAGCTGTGTGTTGACTGTGCTGATTAGGGGCTTCTGCTGAGAGGAGCCTCCCTATCCCATCATCCCCTCTGTTTGCCTTGAGCTTCACCACTCTGTACCTCGTCTTCCTCAGCTGAAGTGTCTCTACAACCTGAACGCCCCCCCCCCCCTTTATTTCTACAACTTCAAAATCATATTACCCAGAGTGCCTTGGGTCTCCTTTGTGGGTAAGCTAAAATGTGTCTGATTAAAATATACATTTGATTAAAAACCTGAAAACTTAACTCGGCTTAGCCAGGCTTTGAGATTGAGTTTGTTAAAGCGTTAGAGAAGGTTCAGTAAACGTGGTTCTTGACAGTGAGAGGAGCACTGATGCATTGGCTGGATAATTGCTTTGGAGAGCGTACAGTAGGCTGACAAATTTTGACATGCATTTGTGTGTGTGTGTGTGTGTGTGTGTGTGTGTGTGTGTGTGTGTGTGTGTGTGTGTGTGTGTGTGTGTGT
>JAODLI010047451.1:0-16938 GCA_027575585.1 Percopsis omiscomaycus
GTGTGTGTGTGTGTGTGTGTGTGTGTGTGTGTGTGTGTGTGTGTTTGTGTGTGTGTGTGTGTGTGTGTGTGTGTGCGCGCGCGCGTGTGTGTGTGTGAACAAAAGAGAAAATAGCATGAGAGTTTAAAAGAGATGAAAAGAGGGCAGAGAGACAGGAGGTTTTAAGGTTCATGATAGAGAGACTGGTGAGAGAATGGCTGACAGCAAGATGTGTATGCAGTGTGCACATGGTAGACAGGGAAGAAAATAGCGTACAGTAAGTCTACATACTGTATACATCCCTCCTTCACCCCCATTTCATATTCAGACTCTCTCCTGCGAATATAAAACGTCTCAATGCAGAGGTCGTCGGGTCAATCGCGTGCCGCTCGAAACTTGTTGACATTTTTCTGTATCATTTCATAAATGCTTGTGAATAACCAGGGACAGAAAATAAATCGAGATTTTACTTCAATATATCGAGGCTTTTGTTGAAAACAGGCGAAAGCCTTTATGGTGCCGTTAGGTCTAGTTTCACACTGGGTTTATTTCATGGAGTCTCGTTTGAAATTAGCATTAAATGCCTCTGGGTCCGATAGGACATATAATGCTGAATGTTTGGACGTTTTATGTTTCTCCCTTCCTTGCGCCCTCCCCCCAACTCGTGGTCTTGGTGGACAAGGTAGATAATGCCTTTGATGGCCGTGATTGGGTTTAAAAGGCACAAATGACTCCGTTGAGGCCAGAGGAGGATAGATCTGCGCTGAGCACAATGCTTTTATGTTCCCCCGGTCGAAAGACGAGAGAGAAAAGTTATTATTCTTATTCTTACAAGAAAAGGCCTTATCAGCATATCCAAATGATGTTCTGCTCATGCATGCTGATTTTACCCGTTGTCGTGTCATTATTACACTGATCTGATAGCATACTGCTGGTGTGGGAGAATAGGCTTATTGTGGGCCCCTGGACACACGTGTGCCCTTGTAACACACTAAAGCCCACAGGCACCATCAATTTACGTTTACTTTACCTAAAAAGATTTTGCAGATACAATTACAATTAGCTAATTTAGCAGACGCTTTTATCCAAAGCGACTTACATGATGCTATTAGATGGAGCAGGTAGGGGTTAGGCATCTTGCTCAAGGATGCTTACAGCTAGATGCTTACAGGTAGGCCAACTCTGGGGCTGATACCTCAAATCGCTACCCCAAGAGTCAGTTTGATACAGCATTTTGTAGTAATATTGTTCGTTGTTCGGAAGAGATGCAAATGACACCAAATGGCAAGCAGCAGCTACTTACTGCACTACATTTTTGGTGGAATTGCTTTTGTAGCATTCAAACCATACAGCCTGCTGTGCACAACACAGCTCATCTTACTTTAGTTGCTATGGTGGTACAGTAGGTGGTTTCGAGGGCAAAGGTGTCTTTGTTGGTTGTTCAGTCATTGATGGTTGTATCACTCTCCTACTTTTAGGGTGTTGAAAGGTGGTTGCTATAGAGTACTACAGAGTACCAGGGTGCATTAACCAATCACTATTAGTATACGATAGAATACGATATGGTAAATAACTAAATGTGCTTTTTCAACATGGTCCATGCAATCACACATCAATGCAAAAAGAACAGTGGATTAACTGCAAATTGTTGTTGTTAGCAGCCTTTTTTTAGCAAGCAACCAACTGGTTGGTGGAGCGGTATTTGTGCCTTTTGAGGTCAGAAAATGGTGGGAGTCCAATTGTTGCAGCTGCTAGCTAACACAGCACACTTATGTGTAGTAGAACGCACGGTTAGTAAACAAGGGTTAACAAGGAAAGATATCTTCTGTTAGGTAAATTCCAAGTCCAAAGACACAACCAAGATAGTGGATCAGAAGTTTTCTTTAATCAAAATATATTTTGGGTTCAACACAGCATTGAGCATGGAAGAACAAAGACCTCTCTTCATGCATTGGTTTATATAGGTCCTGGGTATATGTGTGTGTATGGGTATGTTTTACGACAGTGTTCTGCTTTCCTTCACAATGTATAGAAGATAAGATAACAGAACAAGTCTCCAGCGTGTCTCCTCTTCTCTCTCTGAGTGCACATATATCAAGCTTAAACAAAACATAAGAAACCTTTAACAAACTAGTCGTGACCCTTACTAAGACAGGAGATCACGACATAAACTTTAACTGGAGACATAGAGAAAGTGTGTTTACAAATGTGAGAACACTAGCATATACATTTTTCTCTAACACCCAAGTAACTGCAATAGTAGCTACTGTAGGAAATAAAAAAGAAACTCCCACCTCCCGTGCAAACAAAACAATCACCTGTATTCATGTGATCATGGGGTAAATAAAATGAAAAATGAAAATTGTAGTTCCTATAGACCAGGAGTGTCAAACTCAATCACAGAGAGGGCCAAAATTAAAAACTGGGATTACTTCGAGGGCCAAACAGGTTCAAAATATACAAATGTATTAAACAGACCGGTTAGACAAAGTTTGGTTTATGAACAAATACCTGTAAAACTACTGACATTCCATTAGAATAAATCAGTCACGTCAGCGCTCTCGTCCACAGCAAAGGAATATGTAATGAAGTATTTTCCCTGTGCTTGTAAAGTGCACAGCAATCATCTAGGTGTTGCAGTGCATTCTGGTACTTGTAGTATCCGCGATGTGCGTCTTATATACCGGCGGGTCAGTTATGAGAAATATATGACATTTTCTTGAGGGCCGGATATAATTATACAGCGGGCCGCAATAGTAGCTACTGTATTAAATAAAATAGAAACTCCCACCTCCTGTGGAAACCAAACAATCACCAGTATTCATGTGATCAGGGGGTAAATAAAATGAAAAATGAAAAATTGTAGTTCCTATAGACCATAATGCACCTTACCGCTGCTCTGTGTGATGTTGACGTCAGCGCGCAGCTCGGCCACCCTGCTGCCGGGGAAGCTGGCCACGCAGCTGTAGGTGGCCAGGTCACGGAACCCCACGTCCACGATCTCCA
The DNA here is from genome assembly GCA_027575585.1 of Percopsis omiscomaycus. Lineage (NCBI taxonomy): Eukaryota > Metazoa > Chordata > Actinopteri > Percopsiformes > Percopsidae > Percopsis > Percopsis omiscomaycus. The sequence goes on from JAODLI010047451.1 coordinate 2,986, forward strand.
GGCTGCTGGTGCCCGGCGCCATGTCCGGGTCGCTGCGCAGCAGGATCAGGCTGTCCGAGCTGTAGATGGGAACGTTGTTCTTGTACCAGGTGTAGTTGACCTTGTCCTGCGGGGTGGCGTCCACGTGGCAGGACAGCTTGAGGTCGCGACCCATCTGGATGCTCTCGCTGTCCTTGTTGGAGTCCGGGGTGATTTGGAAGGTCAAATTGCTCATCGCTGGTGGCAAATGAGAGGGAGAGGATGAGGAGAGGGAGGAGGAAGGAGAGAGAGGGGTAAACGATACAAAAAGGAGGGATATAGAGGGAATGATGAACAGAGGAATAGTAATGAATAACAAAGGTGGGATAGGAAAGAATAGCGCGGCATAATCAAGGACAGCGAGTCGCACTTACACTGTCATATTCAATTTTCACTTTCCAAGGCTGCGTCCCCTCCCCGTAGACTTACATGGCGAATACTAAACACAGGTGGGGAGGAGGAGAGAGAAGCCTGACACAAAAGCCCCTTCACAGCGCTTCAGCTCGCTGTTTAGACAGAGCAGAGAATGTCTACTGATGGCCATATGGCTAGGTACACAGCTAATGTGTACAACTCTGTGTTTATGCGTGCGTTTGTATGCGAGAGTGACAGCGAGCAAAATGACACGTAGTAAAGGGGTATTAAACGCAAACGTTGTCCTAGCTTGGCCCATTGCGTTTGTCTGTGTGCGTGCGTGTCAGTGTTAATTTAGTCAAAAAATATTGTGACCAAAATATATTCGTCAAACGCCCCCTTTCTAAAGAAGATGACGATGACAAACATTCCTTGAAAAAACTGGAACTGAATCTCATCTATATTTTTATTGACGGCAATGAGACGTCACAAAAACTCCATTACTGACGATATTAGTTTGTTACATTAGAATAGTTGTTCTTCATATTTATAATACTAGTGTATTGAAATCCCGTTTATGGTTATTATCTATGTAAAATGTAAATAAGATAACTAAATTGATAGGACAATGAGTGGATTAAAATGATCAGAGATTTTGTTGACTTGACAGTAACTAGACTAAATCAAAATTAAACTAAAATGTGACTATAACTATTAGTCTGGCCTTGGAAAAAGATTAAGATTAACACTGGTGTGTGTGTGTGTGTGTGTGTGTGTGTGTGTGTGTTGCATGCCACGCGTCTGTCTCATTCGCTGTTACCACCTGTGCTGGTGTGAATATGCGTTCGGGCCCATTAAGCTTACAGGAGAAACGCGTTCAGCATACGTTCTCCACAGTGTTAACTAACAGACAGCGCTGTCGCTAATTGCTTCCACTCCATTCTAACTAATTGGAGTGAATAAAGATGATTAAAGGGGCTAAAAATAGCCAGAGGGGCTGGTGAGTGGAAGGCTTTTGTTTGAACAGCAGGGGAATTAGTGAGGAGAACTACTTAACCTTTCTATTCTGACAAGATTTCATGCCGGCTCACCTAATAACGGAGCAGCTTCCTTGTGTGCCCACTTCCCAACGTGAGATTATAACCGCACAAAGACCAAATCGAACCCATGCCTATCGATAGTAATCACATGTATAAAGATGTGGCCTGTAAATAAGATATTTTCGTGACCTAATGATTCCAAAAATCACATTTTGAAGTTGTTACAATTAGGTAATTTAGTGGACATTTTTATCCAACACAACTAGCAGAGGGTTAGGCATCTTTCTCAAGGATGCTTACAGGTCAAACTCTGGGGCTTGAACCCATGACCTTCCATCTGGGAGATGAACACTCCACCACTACACTAACCTGACACTGGACTATCCTAACATGGGGATAGTTCCAATCACCATATTAATGAAATCCATGACCAGGGGCCTCATTTATAAAACTGTGCATAGGATTCACGTCAAAAGGTGGCGTACGGACAAAACAAAAATATTCTGATCTATAAATCTCAATAAAACGTGTTGGTAGTGTACAGTAGGTAGTGGATCCAAGTACAAGGGAGGCTCGGAGACAGGAGTGCAGATAAGTAAGAATTTACTTAAGCAGGTTTGTGGTCAAGGTACAGGCAAGGTTTGATACAAGGGAGTACAGGCCAAAACAATAATCAAATCAACGACACAAAGCCATGGGGGAGACAGAAAAGCTGGACTGGAACAACAGAGACATAGAAAACAAGAAAAACACAGACTTGAACTATATAACATGGAACGGAAGGAAAACATGAACGGGAACAAAGCTAAGTGGGCAGGAAACTGCAAGACGCAGTTATTGAGTTGTTACAGCTGCCCTACGAGAACATACTTCTAGTCACACCATGTTACACATTAGTCTAAAATGGTCAATGAACGGCCCAAAACACCTACTTACACCTGAAGATCCAGTTGATTTCACATTTACAAAAGTAGAGTAGAAACCAGGAAGAGGCTTTGTAAAACTTCATTTCAGGAATCGTTTGTATAACAGTAAGATGTCACGGCAGCAGTGAATGTCTTGACTTTTGAAATTGGATCCTTTCAGAAATAACTTAATAAGTTCTGATATCAAAAATAATAAATGGAAAGTGTCACGAACATAGATATTCTAATGTCTATGTTCACGAAGATTAATTATTATTATACTACTTGCTATTATTAAATATCAATATCTAATAACTGTTCAAATGAGTCTCATTCATCGGCGTCTGCATTTCCTGTTTGTCATTTCTGCCTCCATAATCCTCGTACGCATTGGTTTCCATAGAGATATGGAAAACTTCACGGAAAGTTTGTTCCATATCAATCTGGGACTTTTTTCAGTCTTTTTCAACGTACGCAGCATTTATAAATGAGGTCCACCGGACATGTTTGAATGTGGCCTTTAAACACACAACTCAAGAAAATATTAGCAAGAGGGGCAGGATAGTCTAGTGGTCTGGGAGTTGAACTCCCAGCCAGAAGGTTGTGGGTTCAAGCCCCAGAGTTGGCCTACCTGTAAGCATCCTTAAGCAAGATGCCTAACCCCTATCTGCTCAATGTAATAGCACCATGTGATTGTAAGTCGCGTTGGATAAAAGTGACCTGATTGTATTAGCGGTTGAAAATATGGTGTTCTGGCATTTAGCATATTGGGAATGCCTGAACCTATGCATCTACACGCACGGTTGCGACACATTCCCTATTGAATGTACACGCGCACTGTGGACGCTACTTACTCCTGACGACAAGGTTCACATTGCGGCGCGCAGGGTTGCCCACGTTGTTGACGGCGGTGCAGTTGTAGAAGCCTGCGTCGGCGGGGGTGACCGCCCGCAGCATTAGCGAGCCCCCCCGCACCTGGGCGCTGAGGGGGAAGGAGCCCGCGCCAGGTGTCCAGGTGACCGTGGGCGGCGGAAAGCCAGCCGTCACCTGGCAGGTCAGGCTCACGTCCTGCCCGGGGTCCACCACCAGCGTCTCGTTGACCGTCAGCCGGAGGGCCGGCGGGGCTGGGAGGAAGAAAAGATACGAAGGTGGGGTGATGAAGAGGAGCACGGCAGGAGCACCACTTCAGTGGGTAAATATGAAGGCTAGCAGTATTACAATCACAGCAGCAGCTTCTAGTTCATTGTACTTTAGGATGTATCGGGTGTAGTGTGTGTGTGTGTGTGTGTGTGTCTCTTAGAAAGCATCCATCATTAATACACTAAAGCTCATCCCTGGTCCCCTCCTCCCCGATCGCCCCACCGCATCTCTCCAAAGCCGTCTTGTTGAGGGTAGTTTCCTATTACTGGCCTAACAGGGAGACAGGGTGACCACGACTACAGGTGGGGAGGGACCTCAGATCGATCTCAGCTCAGCAGTTTTGCAATACAAAAAATACAGAACCAAACCCTGGCCAAGTAAGGCCAGAATAAATGACAGGCTAATGTGCATTAATCATCTAAGTGGAGGTTGAGATAGAGGGATGTAAAATGCATAGTTAACCCCAAATTGATCTTACAAGCGCAGAAGGATTTTCCTAAACAGGTTTGCTATCTGCAAGGAACTTGATTGATTTTGAATCTAGAAACTGAGACTAATTTTGTATAAATAACAAACTTCCTCTGGCAATTATTAGTTGCATTGATGGGTCATGTACACTTCAGATAAATACGTTTTGACCCTGGTAGAGGAATAAATCTGAAGATGTTCAAATATTTTCAACTATATTATAACAAATAATCCTATAAGAACTGGAGTACATCCTAACTATATAAAATGCACTGGCTTATTTTGTTATATTAAAATGTCCTCTATGTACCTACTGTATTTTATGAAGCTTCTAAGATTATATACTGTAATCTCTATATACAGTACATCCAAATGCAGTTTTGAAGATATCACATATAATCTAGGGCTGTGCTAAAATATTGATACAACGATATATCGCAATATACTAAATCGATTTCCAGATCAAAAATCGATTAAAACAAAATATATATATATTATTAATTTTTTTTTTGTGTGGAAGATTCTCATTTTAAACTGTGTGTGAACTACAACTACTAGATGTCGCAGTATGGCTAGTTGCCTAGAACTGATGGGCCCTATTTCTGGTAGAATGAAATTTGGATGCAACATGACAGACGCAGCTGACAAAATTACAGCAGCTCCTTCCTTAAAAATATAAAGCCGATGTGTGGTATTTCATCTCTGGTATTATTTTTTACTATGTGGAATATCGCAATATATTGCAATATGTAATGTATCGCAATGTATCGTGATATAATCGTATCGTGACCCTTGTATCATGATATGTACCGTATCGTAAAGTCCTTGCTAATACCCAGCTCTAATATAATCTGATAAGGGTGTTTTATTCATAGCCCATACTTTACACTGGAATAAGGCACCATAATGACACATTACTGCATCGGAGAAATTATTTACAGACAATTTATTTCCACGGATGTAGAGACAAAGGTCAAACCAATTATCAGTGTTGCAGTCGTTAACTTTTCAAGTGTTAAACTTGGCAAGTAAAGTTTATTTTTTATTATTCACATTATTTTCCCCAATTATCTTGCATTTTACTGCAAGTGTGTTTGATTTATAGACCTGAGTTCCACTTCAATGAAATCACAATCACTGCAAAATCACACATGTGAGCCACACGCATGCAAGAGCGCACACCACACACACACACACGCACAAGTTATTGAGCTAATTAATTAGTTAATACATTTTGTTTTCCAAAATAAATTTACATTTTCTCTCGGCAGATGAATATAAAAGATCTCTTATCTATAATACACTAAAAGAGGAGTGGATCTGTAGGGCTCGCCGGGTCAAGGGGCAGAACACAGGCTTTTACCAACCTGAGAGAGAGCGTTAATCCCCAACGGGCAGGCCCCATTGGAAAAGCAGGAAGCAATTCAGTCCTCTAATAGACTTTGTGTGGTTCATCCTTCCATTTAATCTCTCCTTTAACAGATTGCAATCGCCATAATGAAAAAGACACAGGGAAGCTAAAAGAAACTGGCACACACACACTTCCTCATACAAACATGTACACACACACACACACACCACACACACACATCTAGATGTGCAGAGACTACACATACTAATAGCATCTATCTCTAGATAACTCTCGTAGTGATGGCTATTGAGCTGACAAGAAATTCCAGCCGTGTAACAGCTGCAATCAGCAAATAAATAGCACTGTCGACTCCTATTGGATCAAATGACAATGCTGAGAAAATAACACACAATGAAAAAATGTATCTCCTGCCTCCATACAAAGAGAGGTTTTAAAGTATTAAATGGGTCTGCATGACTTTTTTGCTCATTTGTTTTGTGTGTGTTTTTACACGTTTACAGTTACAATAAAATATCTTAGCTGCGTGGCCTGTGTTGTCCTACATTAACAAATCAAACTGACCGCAGACTTTTTTATTTATTATTTTTTTACTATATGTGTCTTGAAAAACCTGAGTCACTACCTTGAAAGTGAAAGAACAATGTGAATGTTAAGGTTCTTACAGATAAGAACACCCTGATTCAGCAAGCTCCCATATTTGTTCCACTCTGCGTATATGCCAGAAAACTCTCCACTCAAAGTGGTTTGTCAAAGAGGCTAAATGTCAGTCAATCGAAAGGTGATTGGATTAGACCACCTTATCCAACCGCACTTTGACCAACTAATAAGAACAACAAACGTTTGGCAGTAATTTTGAAACACAGATGCTTGCAGACTCGACCACATTCATCCAATCAGAACAAGAACCAGGTGGGGGCAATTTTACGAGCACATGGACCTCATTGCTGTCGGCACTAATGAACAACCCACCTGGACGCTGATTTTGCGAATGCTCTGTAACCGGTTTTCAATTGAGTTCCCACACTGATATGCAAAGTGAAGCAAAACGCATAAATCACAACGCAAGTGGTTGAAACATCCCGTTTTCCGAAGGGTATTTCCATGTAGTGTAAACATGCATAATATCTGAGCAGAATTTGTGTGTTTATCTTCATTTCAGAGGAACTATTTTCAAGCGAAGTAGTACCACAATTTTGTTTGGATACAAAGGACTCGATTGGACAAATGCACTCACACCTATTTAGTCTCCATTGTTGTCTGTATGGTACCAGGGAGCCAAGATTGCACAGCTCTTACCCCAGTTGCCATATAATATACATCTTTATGGAATAATTTACAATGAATGTATGTTTATTCCTGAATGTCTGTTCAGTTATTTATTTTAATAACAAAAAAAGACAGATTCTCCGGAATAGTAAATGGCTAAAGGGAAACAAAAGTTGGAGGAAAAAAAAGAAAGTCTGTAAGGAGAAGAAATGAAAATAAAAGCTAGAGAACAGTATAAATGGAAGACAGGGAGGAAAGGTACTGGGGATTTGAGAATTATAGCTTCAATTTCCTTGGGAGGAGTGGGAGGCGGAAACTGTAGGATCAGCCAGCGCTTTTCCCAACGTAATTGGATTTATGTGCAGCACAGCGGTTTCTAACCAGGTAACAAGCGACTCTCTCTCTCTCTCTTACTCACCCTGACACCTTTTTTACCTCTCTCCCTCCTCGTGATTCATGTTAGTTTCTCACATTTTCTTTATCTATGCTGCTATCCTCCCATTTTTAGTTGTTTCTTAGTTTATCTCCTCGCTTCCCTACAGGTGTTTGAATTGGCTGGGATAAAATACCTATAGGGTTTGTTCCTACAGGTTTTAGGTGGATTTTTGTTTTTTTAACTCAATCAATTAGATTTTTGTATGCCATGGATGTTTGTGGGGCTAACTATGCATTTTACTCCCCATTTACCTTGCTGTTGAGGTCTCTGTTGGGCTAAAATTGGAGGGGAGGGAGGTCATCAAAGAAACAGTGTCGCTGTAACAACAAGCCAAACAGCAAACTCTAGTGTGAGTGTTAATCTTGCTATAATGTAAAGGTTTGCATCTGTAAAGTCTAGTTAGAATGTATACATGTAGATCATGTACATCATAGTACATAATAGTACAATAGATACAGGACTGAACTATCTATCTCTGATATACAGAGGGATCTGAGAAAATGGAGGTGTTTTACAGTAGCTGCAGGGGTTCATGTACTTTACATCTGTGCGTGCGCTTGTGTGTGTGTCCATAGTGTTGCCAAGTGAACTGTCATCGCTATAATTGATTGTTACAATGAAAACAGTGTTTTTCTTATTGTTAGTGGCACCCTGAAGATATCACACTTACAATCTCCCTGCCCTTCTGTAAGTGTGATATCTTCAGGGTGCTGTATACGAATGTGAACGTTAGACTAAGGATGCTAATAAGAATTGCTAATTTTAGGTCGGGTTGCTAATTAAACATCTTGAGCACAAATTGCTTGTTTTTAAGGATCTACAAATGGCTGTGGTTTAACAAGCTGGGATTTGTCTGCTAACATGAACCTCATGACAAGAGGATAGAAATGCCTTACTGTATGCATAATAAAATAATTGCGAGAGAACAAAACCACGTAGTGGCTTTTTCAAGTGTTGTCCTCAAGATTTTTCTCAGTGGGAATATTTAACAATTAAACATCCCTGCTGTTTTCAGGCATCATTTAATTAGGGATGTCCCGATCCGATATCAAACATCAGTATCGGGTCCGATCCAGTCATTTTTGAAGTGATTTGTATCTGAAACCATGGCTCAATAGAGCACAATCTATTTCCGTGTTTGCCCAATTTACATCAGTTGCATAGATTGTAACATTCCTTCACATGCTACCGTAGGAATGTGGTACTCTCCCAACACTATATTTTAGACACGGCTATACCAGAACTTAATAACAAGACTTGCGACCACCTACGAGTTAGTAGTGGAAGCTTTAATAACATGACACAGAAGAGTTGAACGTTCCAAAAACCTTTAATGAAACTCGTAGAAAAAGAGCACGATGAGAACATAACATAATAAACCACCACAAATATCATTCTTGACTGCCTGGAGACATTGCTACTCCCACTCTCAACAAGAAGTCACGTGTCGGAGTTTTTACTTCAAAATAAAGGTTTAGATCATTAAATAATATACCAACAGTACATTAACATGTAAATGGTTGGATGGATCGGGATACCAAAAAAGGTGATCGGGACATCCCTATTTAAGATGTTTACCTTTTCTACAATGTTATCCTATTTACATAATATATATGCCAATATATATGCCAATTTACATGCATTATAGCATTGGCAGAGGATACTATTAGCTATTACCTAGACATGGATGAACATAAACTGCCTCACATCAGAGGCACGGCTCTCTGAAACTGTCAGGTTCCTCCTGAATACATATCATTTTGTATTAAACTGGTGCTGAAATCAGTTTCCCCAGGAGACCTTTAAACACAGCCAAGTGTGTAGATTATATGTTTTACTGGCTGTAAGCCTGTGTCTTCATGTTTTCAACTTAACACATTTAAAAATATATTTTCTGAATACCTGTCTTTTAAAATTTGTTTGGGAATGAAAAGAAAAAAAACAACAAAAGGTACTGATTGTGTTTTGCTGCGGGATCCAGGCTCAATACACATTAGAACGCACAAGAATTGTAACCCATGGGTCCAATTATAATAAACAGCAGTACTTCAATATCTTCAAATTAACTTGGGGAAATACAATTACTCAGCTGAATTACTGTGCGACTGGCAGAGTCTCCACCGTTGATCTCAGACACAACAGACCTCCTGTATTACTGTGATTTTCAGGCTGTATGAGAAAGGATGATGCGTGGAAGAAAATCAATGTTTTTGACTATTAAAGGTACACTCCTTGATTTGGGACCAATATTGGCCTTGGGGTTGAAACCAGCACATTGTTGTTTTGGCTTGAAACTCAATAGTTAATGCTCCTCCCAGACCGGTGTGTGTCCTCTCTACTCCTCCCCCTACAGTGCTCCTAGGCATACACTGTTCTCTACCACTTCCCCTACAGCCATCCATGCTTTTGTGCACAGTTGTGTTTCAAGCAGTACAATATTACAGTAGTTCTTACTGGGTGTCAAACTGACCCCAGTTGGAAGTCCATGTACAGTATGTAAAAGATGTTGGCAAAACAAGAGGTAAGTAGACTTTCAAAACCATCAATGGTTTATGGCATGACACAGCACATAACCACAGTTGGAAGACAGAATTATGATAATTTGTTCAACCGCAAACCACCAATAACCCCCATTATGTTCTCTATATATTAATTTATATTGTATGTGTGACAGGCTAAAAGCATATGTCAAATACAATGGATAATCATTCTGTTAAAAAAATAAATAAAAAATCCCCTGGCTCATCTCTTTAATGGACATGACAAGCTTTAGAACAACTGACATGACAAGCTTTATAGAGCAATGCCCCATGTTTTCCGCACTTTTTTTTTCAGGAAAAGAGGATTTGTGTCGTCGCTTACCGAAGGGCGGTCAAATCCCACACCGGAATCCCGATAGAAAAATCAATCAATCCCTTTTGTCCCTGCATTATGAATCAGGGGAAATGGTGTGACCTAGTTGGATGAATCTAATCTGTCCCGCGACTGACGGCCCAAGCATGGCAGGGGCCTTGAACAACAAAACGCAGTCACCAACTAAGTCTTACAGAGGGGTAGGCTAAAACAGAGCACTCTTTTTCTATTTCTTCTGTTTTTTTTTACTGTCTATGCGGTTTCATGTTGTCTTACACAACCTTTCTGCATTTCTACCTGATAATCCTGATTGTTAGGATATTTAATGTTTTAGTGTTAGTTATATTATTTGTATACTATATTTTACTGTTTTTAGCAGGAAATAAAAGTGAAATGTTTTTAAACAGAAACTTTATTTTTCTGTTCCGTTCCACTGTTCCTAATCTTTTCCTCTAATTAATAAACGGTTAGAACCTTATAAAAGAACGGTTAATAACGTTATTGAAATGACATTTCCTTTACAAAATTATTTATAGGCCTATATCGATAATAGGACAAAATAAATAAAAAGTAGGCTTGATTTAATAAACCATTTGAAAGAAAGGGCGGATATTTGCAACTTTGCACAAGGCTGCACAAGTAATGTACAAGATGTACCTGCATGTAGCCTGACTTGACAGCCCTTACCTGTAACCCTATCCACATTCCAAACAGACGAGGTAGAAAGAAAATTGATGTTCATGCAATGCAATGTTCGGTAACAGGATAACAGGAAGGCTACGGTACAAAAGGGTGAGGTGTAAAGCACAGTCAAAGACAGGCAACAGGTTTGATAATTGAGAGACACAGAAAACCAGGACAGGAGCGGGAACATGGAACACCGGGATAAACAAGACTGTCAGGATGGGATGTTACATTACCCGGATTTCGTTTTCATTCTTTGAACTGTTTTTAATCCCTGGTTTTTAGTTAGTTAGTTTCTATTCACTTTTCACTTTTTCACTCCAGCTGTGCGTGCGCTATGGTTCTGCATTCATCCTATCAGCTAGTTGTACCCAAGGCAGCTTGGAAACAAGGGAAAGAAACACAAAAACTCTTTCTTTCTTTCTTTTCCTTCTTGCTTGTTTTCTTTTTACACACACAGCGTAGTTGTGATTCCCTTCTCTATGAGGCTGAGGTTCAGACAGATTGCCTGTCCAAGCATCTCCCTGAGCCATGTTGCCATCACCAACCACACAGTATGTGTGACTGAATCTAAGTATCGATCTCAGCCGTAGGACTGCAGAAAGGTCCGTAAATAAGTAAAAAGGGAAGTGCAAGAAACAACAAAGAAAAACAACGCGCCTATCATTGTACATTGTGGCTAACACGTGTATTCATGTGTTTTATTCTGGTTTACCCTTGTTAAATGTTTTGGCTGATTAGAGACCTGCTTGATTGACTTGGCCTATGTTGCATCGTTTAGGGTGGGGTTTCTTCATGATTGATTCTTTTTAAGACTGAAATGTCGCATATTTCACCCTTTTTACAATGTAAACAATTCCGTATGCACTTTGTGTTTTTATAGAAAAAAAACTCAATCTTAATCCATAATGTATTGCTGACCATTGTCTGTTTTCTCTGTGCAGTGTTTATATTTAAAAAAATAAACAATACTGGGAGTCCCTATTTATTTTTTAGTATTCATTTGTTAATTATGTAGTTATCATTATTATTTTTCTTAAGGATACACCATTTTTCTTTGGCCGATTCTGATTACAGCTTTTTTTAAAGCCTGACTGGCCGGTTCTGGCTGCTGCCGATTTTCATAATAAAGCTTTCACAATTCTATGTCATAGATGCAGAGATATTTCGTTGAAAAAAAATTTATGCTTCCTTAGCCGCCAGCGTTTGTCGCCATTTTTACACTTTTACAAGGCAGCGTCTGTTTAACAGGACGGATTGATAAAAATAAACTTTGTAGCTTACTCTTTTCTTTTACTCTAATATAAAACCAATTTTACCTGAGTACGGTTAACTTCCTAACGAGTCGGACAGTGAAGAATGTCCACACCGCAGACATGTTTCTCGTGAGTGTAGGCTATCATGACAGCTAGCTACAGTCCCTACTGATCTAGATAAGAGCTAGTCAGTTATGGGGTGCGTGAACGTGATGTCAGTGTGGCGCATGCATGCCACATTTGTGTAAATATGATCAGCACATAAACCGGCTATATTTTAAGGTGAAAACCGTCCGATTCCGGTCACCGGTCAATCGGTGCATCTCTAATATTTGTTAGTTTAGGGTTCAGGATTTAGTTCATAGTGTTATTTATCTACAGCATGCTCTTTAATGTCAGGTTTAACATGTTGAAAGCAATAGTTTCTTCCTTCCCTTATACCTCCTTGTATTCTTCTTCCACACCGTTTCCTTTCCCTTTGAGAAAATGGCGTCTCTTTAATCATAATTCCTCTTATTTATTATTTCAGGGTCTATCTGGTGTCTCCTGTAATGAATACATGTCTAGGAGCTGTATTCATCCACGTTTGATTCATTAGAGTGTTTCTGATGTGCTTTCTGGTGCTTAGCCTTGTCTAACTCTCACTTTGCTCTCTAATGAACTGTCTGCAGTCCCATTCTTTCTACTGCTAGGCCTTTCATTCGGCTTGCATTCACTATAGCTCTCCCTTTTTCTCTCTCAATGACTGCATGGCCTCTCTCCACACTGCCCTGCCATCACTCATTCTCCATGTTCAGTGTTGTCCCTTTGGATATGACAACATTCACTGTTGCACATTGTAAGATGTTAGCTAACTATAGAACATTTGTTTTTGATGTTGTTCAAAAGGTAGCACAGTACAAAGTAAAACTACTGTCACTACCTCACACCTGACGGGATAAAGTATGTTCTTTTCCCCCGACTAAACAGGAACTCATTCATCATAGTCTTTGTGTGATGGAAAGGCAATTTCTTAAACATACTGTACCTATCCCAAGGCTTATTGAAGTACAGTGCTGTAGAGGGACATGTTTTACTTTTTTTGCAATGCAATCTATTATACTATTATGATATTTTTTGCGATGTCAGATTTAAGGTCATTAGGTCCTCGTTCTGACATTATGTACATTCTAGACTCAGACCTCCGGTGGAACAAGATGTACTGAATAAACCTACTGTATCTCCTCTACAAGTGTAGTTTTGCCAGTGTATACAAAATAAAATAAAATTCTGGAACAAATGCAGCCAGAGCTATAGAATAACAAACATATCAAATGAGAGAAAATGGCTGTAATATGACTGTGGTATGAATTTATTTTTGCTAGGTGTGACAGTGGACATGCTCTGGACTGAATTTAAGATCCATGACACCGTATTCTGCTATATTTAAAGGGGTATAGGTTCCAAATTTGTATTTGTGTTTACTATAGATAATGCTGTTTTGGTACTATTCAGGCAGTTCCAAAACTGAGATTGGAATTGGAATTAGACTGGAATGAATCATGAGTACAAAGGTACAAGACTGGATATACGGATATCAGGTGGTATAACTCCACTACAGATCTGAAGTCTGTTCTTTGTGCCCTTAGCGCAGAATAAACTTCATACAATTCTTTACTTACTGAGATAGCTTTATATCAACCACATTAAAAACAAGGGTTAGGCATCAATGTATCTACTATGCACCAATGTGTCTTTATATGACACAAATCACATTTGTGTGTGTGTGTTGAAAGCCATGTTGGCTGCAACCGCAGCCTACACTTTTTAGTGTACATTTTCAAGACTGAACACTGGTTTACTGGTTGTTACAATAAAATAATAAAATAATCGATCCCTCCGTGAAAGATTATGTACTCACACAATACAGTTACTGATATGTTTACCGATAGCATGAGCTTCAACGGGCTGCTACGATGTGGAATATCACAGTGGAGCCATAAAACATGACTCCCCAGGTCCATATCCATATCATAGAGCATATAGCTGCCAGCGCCCACCACTGTGGCGAGAAGACGAGAGTAAATAAACACACACACATACATAATGGAAAACCAGAAAAATACTACAAGCGCATGGTGGTGGTGGTGGTGGGGGGGGGGGGGGGGGGGGTTTGTTTACG
>JAODLI010047462.1:0-16938 GCA_027575585.1 Percopsis omiscomaycus
TGTGTGTGTGTGTGTGTGTGTGTGTGTGTGTGTGTGTGTGTGTGTGTGTGTGTGTGTGTGTGTGTGTGCGTGCGTTTGCGCGCGCAGGAGTTTGCATTCTGAGTACGTCGCAGCCTGGTGCAGCACCACAGCTGCAGCCTGACAAGACAGAGCGAGAGAGAGAGGGAGAGATAGAGAGAAATAGAGAGAGGGAGAGAGGGAGTGAGTGTGAGTGGGTTTCTCTCTGGGAAATATGAGTTGAGGTTAAACTAAGACAGGCCTTCCACAATATCAGCTGGACACTTTACCTGCGTCTACAAACTGTAGAGACATGCACACACACACACACACACCAACCTACAGTGTACTGGCTTCATCGCGAGTCAGCTGTACCTTAATTAAAGCCTGCTGTTGCTAAGCCACTCGAATGCCAGTCTGCGCCTAATAGATTTATGGAGCTCTTCTGTACATGTATATCAATGGCTGTCTGTGGCACAGATGGGTGAGGGGGTTTAAGGCCCTTCGTCACTGCCAGCGTGCCACACAGTGCCACCTCTTTGGCCTGGTTCTAGAACCGCCAGGGCAGACAGGCCTTGTGGACAGCGCCAGGCTGGTGATGGAGAAAAAAACAAACAGACTTCTATACTTAGCGTGGCTGAAGACGGGAAGGCTTGTCTCATGAGCGGCTGTTTGAGGTCACTTAGACCTCCACAGCAAGGCTATACCTCAGAAATACACCAGTCAGAGGCATCTCATTATAGCCTGGCTTCAGGCCTCTTCAGACAGAGACACTAGCTCTGACTCTACACTGAAATGTGAAACTTATACGTACTGTCTCTGTTGTAGAGGGGTACATAGAGTTCACTGTACTCACTGCCCATGTTTCATGGCTAATTTGTGTTGTCTCTGACCTGTAACCCTAGGGCCCCCTGTGGAAAAGTCATGTACAGTACAGTGTACAGTATGTGTACAGTATGTGGCACAGTCCGTCTCTACACAACAGATCAGATTTATATGTGCTAAACTACATATATATAGATCTGTTGTTTGGAGAGAAATGGGCCGATGAAGGAGACATTTACACAATGTCATTTCTCTATAATATTTCAATTCACACACAGTACGTAACATACGTACTGTGATACGTACTGTGATACGTAACATGAGAAGGTCAATGTGATATTATTATCTCCACATTCTGAGATAATTCAAACATTTACTTAGGTTCCACAGAACATTTTAAACTCAAACGTATCTGTGATTGCAAAATACTAACACTGTACCAATTGTTTGTTATATAATAGGGGGGAAAACTATATTACAAACGATATAACATCTTGGTTTGTCCATTTGTAGTGACAGAGCCATGTGCTGTTCTTATTGCCTAAATAATTAAATACTTTTGTGTTTGTTTCAGATTTGGCTTAGCATGTTCTCTTCCAAGAAAATCACAGAGAAAATCTATCAAAAAGAGAAACAATCAAACAATTGGGTCAATCCTTTAAATAGAGCCCCCTTTGAGACATATTTAGCACATCAGATCATGTCATTGCAAGACAGACAGCAAATTAGATGAGTCAGACAGACAGAATTTTCCATTTGATGACTTCTCTATGAAATGTAAGACCTTGGAGTAATAAAACAATACTGATTCTTGTGTGAAAAGTCTTGTGTGAATGAGTCTAATGCCAAGCAGAGCCCTGGTCCATGGAAAATTTGAAATATCTACTGCAAAATTGCTCTTTATTAATAGAGCACTTTTCAAAACAAGGTTACAAGAACTGCAAAAGAATTAAAACAACAATAAAATATAGATCATACGCCATGCTATAATAAATGTCATCTAGAGTTCACGGTCGTGAAGGGTGCTCTTGAATCTGGGCAGGCTGAATTAAAGTGATTTATTAAATAAGAGATATTTTTTATTATAGTTTTATTAATAGAGTTATTCCATATTAGCCTTTTCCAAAATACCTAGATACAATAGGGGTTACAGTGAGTTCAGGGGTCAATAGGGCAACCATGATATCACTGCTTGAATGAGCCAATCACTGTATCTGTGTGTGTGTGTGAGTGTCAGTTAGCAAAGCCTTTATACTGTATATAGAATGACCTAATTCCGGGTCAGGCTTAGGCAGAGCGGCCGAATGATAACAACAACATGCTATCTCTCTCTCTTCCCCCAACCCCAGAATAATAGCCAGCATCTCAGCAAAACATTTCCATACAGATTGAGATACAGATTTGATTCAAGTGTTTTCCAGTCGAGTCTGATTAAGGAATGTTTTCTGTTTAGTGTTTTAAAGCTGGGAGGGAAAAAGTGGGCTTGAGATGTTACTGTAGCTTACATGCTGTATGTTACTGTGTATGGGCTATTCTGCTGGTTTATTGACTGCTGTTTGCACTTCGCGTGCCTGAGCCTCACGATTTAAATTAATTTGTGGATTATTCCTAAGTGTATCTGCTTTTGGGTCCAAACGTCTGAACCTTGTCATAGCAGGTAGAATAGCAGAAAAAGACCGTAGAGGCAGGTAGAAGAATTATATATAATATAGTATATATATACAGTATATATATATATACATACATAAAACCACAGGAGGTATTGACATAGAAAGACTAAAGTTTCGGCAGTGTGTAAGAATCTGGTTGTGTATTATGTGATTTTATTAGTATTACACAGCCTCTCATTTGTGGCACAGTATTTAGGTCAGTGTATTTCCTTATGTATCATATTCATGTGACTGTTGGGTGTTATGTTCTTATAATAGCTGATCCTTAGCTTGTGTGTGACATGAATGCTTAGTAAGTTATTAATAGCACAGTTCATAGCAAAGTTCAAAACAAATCACACAAACAAGATCTAGAATGCAAAGTGAGTCCCTGCCTGAGAAATGACAAGCCCGTAAACAAAAGCTCCTGAAAATGTATACTACTAATGCGACTACGGCAAGTATTAATATTAATTGTAATAAGTAGTATAATATTCCACCTGTCACCCTTTGCCCAGTTGACAGAGTTGACTAAAAAAACACATTGATGAAGCATCAAGACGGCCGGTCTCCCAATGGAGTATAACTAAAGATGACTGGAGATATAGTTAGCAGCAACTGATGCCACGCAGCAGGACAGCTCCCCAGTTAAAACGTTCACCTGTCATCTATCTGCTTGATTTATCATCTCCTCTGAAACGCAGCTGCGTCAAAGCACTTAGCTTTGTATGCTGACACGTCGAGCCTAGCTAGTGTGGTTTGTAAATTCACGCCTTCGTGAAGGGGGGCATGCATCAAGCTATTTATAGACGACACATCAACATCAATAAAGTTCTAAATGTGTTTTAGTCTTTTGCTGTTCACAATCAATAGGATTCTCTCCTGCTGCCTAATGCCAGGGTCCTAAAGCTCCAGAGAGACTGACCCTGACTGGCCTCTATTTTCCTTCAAAGAAAAACAGTCTGTGCACTGTGTTTTTAGCCTTGATTATTTCCCTTTAAAGGGGCTGGAGGTAGGATTTAAGAGCTATATATTTTGTGTTAATTTTGTAGAAATGCCATAGACATACGTCAGCTATCAGTGAGTCAAATTCTCTGTGAGAATATTTGCTCTGGTTGTTGGCCCATCCTCTATATAAATCGATTCAGATTTTGGCAGCCGCCCGAAAAAAAAATTTCAGGACTTTTCCCTGATTGGTCCAAAGAATCTACCTTGCCTGTCAATCACAATCTACCTTGAATGCGCGCACACAGCTACAACAGGTTTGCTACAATTGCACTTAGCAATGTCAGACCAACGGGCTCCAAAAGGAGGGAGCAGAGGAGGAGTTATTTTTTAAGCTAGCTCTCATTGCAACTCTCACATCCTACCTACAGCAGCATTAACACCTCTTTCCCCTGTTTCGCCGTTCCAGCCGAGCTGCGGTGACAGGCCATGCGGTGACAGGCCATGCAGGCCAAGCGAAGGGCTCCAAAGATGATCTGTGTCTCGCCTGTAGCAGTGCGATGGCCTGCCATCTGCAGCCTGTAGCAGGTACACTGAGCTGGAACATGGCCCCCGGGAGCCTGTGACCTCCCATTACTCTACTGGACGCACGCGGATTCATCCCTGCATTTCCACCCAAGTTGAACCTGGACATTCAGGGCCGGACTTACGCTGGAGGGCTAACGCAGGGAAATGCTACACATTAGGGTGTCCTGAACGATAGGATTTGTGCATATAGTAGAGGAACTCTATCTGTGTTCAGATAAATGTGCTATGACGACAATAGTGTGAACAGAAACATCATGAAGCTCTCAAATATTTTAGTTTGTTGTTTCTTCTATCTGTAGCATTTTAGGAAATATGAAGAGGAAAAGAACAGTGATGAGGTTCTCCAATCTATTTAGACTCTCAGAGGCGCCCTGTGGAATGTAAGCCTTTCCCCTTCCCCCAACTCGCAACGTCACTTTGACGAAGTGAAAGTGAAAGTCAACACAGACGCAGAAAACAATTTATTTACAAGGACAAGAGAAAGGGTTTTAGAAACATACTAAGGTGAGTACGTATAGTACGTATCATATTAACAATGGAGAAGGAAACATTAAAAATATTTTAATATGTATGTGTTAGCATTAATACAACCAAATGTAAAGTACGCCAGTGGTTTGTAGAAACATGCCCTTGTTTTGATTTGGCAGGAATGGCGTCTGCCAGAAATCTCCAGTCTAGAGAGCAGCTTGTGTGTTCAATCTGTCAGGATGTGTTCGACCACCCAGTCACCCTACCATGTGGACACAACTACTGCAAACCCTGCATCACACAGCACTTTGATCGTAATGAACTAATGAAGTGTCCTTTGTGCAGTAAGCTCTTCCACAAAAGACCTGAGCTTGCGGTCAATGCTACCTTATCTGAGATGGCCGGTCAGTTTAGAAAGTCGGTTCAGGTGAAAGACCAGCGACATGTTGGACCAGCCCAGGTTCCCTGTGACTACTGCATTGAAAAGACCGTAGAGGCTGTGAGATCCTGCCTGGTGTGTATGGCCTCTTATTGTGAAGCCCACCTGGAACCACACCAGAGAGTCCCACGTCTGAAGAGGCATCAGCTGATCGAACCTGAGAGGAATCTGGAAGACAGGATGTGTCCGAAGCACGGCAAACCACTGGAGATGTTCTGCCAGACCGAAGAGGTGTGTGTGTGTCAGTTCTGCTCTGAGACAGACCACAAGCTCCACCTGGTTGTTTCTCTGGGGGAGGGATATGAAAGAAAGAAGGCTCAGCTGGTGCAGATGCAGGCTGAAATTCAGCATAAGATCCAGGAGAGACAACTTAAGATCAAGCAGATGCAGCAGTCAATAAAACTCAGTAAAGATGATGCGGACAGAGAGATAGCAGACAGTATGAAGGTCTTTGCTGCTCTCAGGCGTTCTATTAAGCGGAGCGAGTCTGAGCTCATCTCCACCATTCAAGACAAACTGAAATCAATAGAGAAACATGCAGAAAGCTTAATCCGAGAGATGGACAGAGAAATCATGGAGCTAACCAAGATGAGCTCAGAGCTGGAGAAGCTCTCACATACTGAAAACCACATCCACCTTCTCCAGAGCCTCCCATCACTGATCATTCCTCCTCACACCGAGGACTGGACCGAGGTCAATGTCATTCAGCCATCTTATGTAGGGACTGTGAGGAGAGCCCTGGAGCAGCTGGAGAAGATGCTGCATGTG
This sequence comes from Percopsis omiscomaycus, assembly GCA_027575585.1. Classification (NCBI taxonomy): domain Eukaryota; kingdom Metazoa; phylum Chordata; class Actinopteri; order Percopsiformes; family Percopsidae; genus Percopsis; species Percopsis omiscomaycus. Next base: position 5,680 of record JAODLI010047462.1, read on the forward strand.
GAGATGAACAAGCAATGTGGTACTGAACTGAAACATGTCCAGCAGGAAGCAGTAGATGTGACTCTGGATCCTGAAACAGCACATCCTCGTCTGGTCCTGTCTGAAGATGGAAAACAATTATATGCTGGAGCCATATGGAATGATCTCCCAGACAACCCTGGAAGATTTTCTCTATGTATGTATGCCTTAGGAAAGCAGAGTTTCTCCTCAGGGAGTTTTTACTATGAGGTTGAAGTTAAAGGGAAGACCGACTGGGATATAGGAGTCGCAAAAATGTCCATTAACAGGAAGAGAATCATTGATCTTGAGTCCGGATTCTGGAGTATAAAGATGATGAATGGAAACCAGTACACAATTGGTGCTGACCCTGCCATATGCCACAGCATCAGAGAGCAGCTCCAGAAGGTGGGAGTGTTTGTGGAGTATGAGGAAGGTCTGGTCTCCTTCTATGACGTGGAGAATGGGGTTCATATCTACTCTTTCACTGGCTGTAGCTTCACTGAACCTCTCTGCCCATGCTTTAGCCCGTGTGTCAGTTATGATGGAAGAAACGATGCCCCATTGGTCATCACACCTGTCAATAAATCAGATTAAGTTAATCCTTCAGCGAACAGTTTCCTATTGTTTTAAAGTCCTCTTTCAGTCCTATTTACTACATACCAGCAGACTCTCACCAACGCTACTAACCATCTTCAAAAACACTGGAGCGCAAATGAAAATGGAAACCGTTCAACTGGCAGTTACTGTGCTGTTTGTTCCAGTAAGAGGCATACTACAAATATAACCAGCCACAAGCGGGCATGGTTGAGGATAACAATAGATTATGTGACGTCACTTTACTTACTGTTTGAACTGTTTTGAAAATCATTATAATTTTCACTGAAAGGCCAACTCCGGGTCTCGAACTTTCTGCCTGGGAGTCAAACACTGGGAGAGAAAGTGAAACAGCGGGCTTGAGATTTTGTATGTTACTCTTTATGCGGTTCTTCTGTTACATTTCCTGCTTGTAATAAAACAAGAGATCAGTACTGGCATCTGAGTTACCAACTTTTTGATTCTGTGTAGAATACTAGTATAGTCATCTAGCCTAGAACCTCTCAGACAACATGTCTGCTGGGATAAACATTACAGTTGGTGTGATCTGACACATACATGCATGCAGATCCCTCATATATATATATTCAGATTGCTAGGAAACTTGTTCAGAACACTGTAGGTCCCAACATAAAGTATACAAACAGACCATATGGTGGCGCAATGATGGGCACATATTTATATCGCTGGGCCTGCTCAATCCAGAGTTACTGTAACTTCACAGGTGTCTAGCTAAGTTTTAAGATATTGTTCAGTTTGGCCACATGACCTGTACTCTTTACAACCACATTTGTTTCCGAACACCGAGTTCACATTTTCTAAACTGTTACACCCATCAGCAGGATATATGAACCAAACCATTTGTCACTGGTGTGACACAAAATGCATTCAGTGGACGTGTATGTGTGTTTGTGTTGTGTTGCGTTGTATTGTGTTGTCTTGTGTTGTATTGTGCGTGTGCGTGCACACATGAGAGACAGACAGAGGGACAGAGAGAGACAGAGGGACAGAGAGAGAGAGAGAAAGAGAGAGAGAGAGAGAGAGACAGAGAGAGAGAGATATTCTTTAAAGTAATCTATTAGAATATTTACAGCAAACATCTATGCATTTATAAAAACAATATTTACTGTATGTATGTGGTATTGGTGTGTAGGCCTATGGTGTGTGCATGTATGTGTACAGTATGAGCATATGTGTGTGCATATATTCAAGTCTGTGTGTGTGTGTGTGTCTAGACACTAACCCAGCACACGCCCGTCTGCTGGCATCCAGAGGCATGGGGGGGGGGGTGTCATGGAGGGCATGTACACCAGAGCTCTGTCCTGCCCTGAACTGTATTTATTTTGGGTCATATTTAGCCCTGCCGTCTGCTGGCGTCTGCTGGCGTGCGACCAGCCACCCACTGTGCCCTGCCCCGCCTGGCACGCGTCCACCCCGCCCCCGCGGCCCATAGTACCCTGACTGCTCTCTCAGCGCCAACAGGAAGCCAGCGGCTGTGGGTGCGCGCCGGACACAGAGAGAACCGGGGGCAGCTGTGTCACGCTAGATAGGGACCGTGTGACGCTACACAGTGACTTACAACACGCCGCCGTCAGGCTAAGTGCTAATGTTTACCATGACGGTGATGAGGCTAGTGCTGACATCATCATCGTGACTTACAGTGAGTGCAGTTACAAGCAGGAGGCTTACAGGTAGGCCAGGCTTGTTGGGGATCGAGCCTTAAACACCCAACCACCATAACCACTAGACTCTGACTGCATAAATTAAAAGCCCAGCCAATGCTCTACATCATATTGTATAGACTGGCCTATAGTAGAGCTATACTGTGATCTCCTGTGACACCTGAGAGTCTTCAAACATAGTTTATTATAATGCAGTATGTAATTATGTCTTTTATAAAATTAGCCCTGTCTGCCGCAGTTTCAATAACAGCTGGCTTTTTGTATCTGGGTCAATAGAGCATATTAAAGCTACAATATGCAAGATAAGTTAAAGGGACAATCACAGATTACTTCTGCAGACATTACAGAAACAATGTTGTTTTGAGTTCCACACGAGAGCGTGGACCCCTCCCTCACCTGAAAACTCACAAAGGTGTAAAATCAAACACTCAAAATTGTGGAGTAGATTAGAGACAGTTACATTTGGAGAAGAAATAAAGCCATTAATGCTTCCGTGCTGTACTGTATGTCGTGTGTCCATGCCAACAAAAATATCTTGAATAGTGTAGCTTTAAGTAACACACTGTAGTTTAAACCTGCAATAGTGAAAGGCTAAACTCAGGTCTGCTTATCATCTTATTTATCATCTTAACAAATACTCAAAATAAAAATTGAGTTGATATTCTTATTACTGTAACTTATTACAGTCAACATATTTAATAAAAAATATATAATAAATCAGTTTCCCCCTCCACTAAACACTGTTTAACATGGCAGAATTGTTTTATAATAACATGGTAATAATATGCAACAATAATAAGTTGACATAAATGTATTAAAAACAACTCATTAACCGTTGATGACGTGTCATTACGTTAGTGCTATACCCTCTAGAAAATCTGCACTTGATTTCGGATAACATTCACACACAGCACTTCAGTGGAAAGTTGTTTTTGTTCGTTGTGACCTTGTGACCTTGTGAGATCCAATCAGTAACAACCAGAAATGACACCTCACATCAGTTGCGGTATAACTGCGGTATAACATCACTGAGCTGTCACCCTGACCTCTACATCTGTCGTCATGTCACCCTGGAGACCAATCAGTCACAACCACACTACCCACAAGGCCACATGTTCTAAGTGACTTGCCTTCACAACTATACACACCGATGTGCTGGAAAGACAATATGAGAGAATAAGAAACTCGGTTAACCCTTAAATAAAATATTTAATAGCCAAGGCCAAAGATTGTTCCCCATAGCACAAGATGCTTTCAAAAGGATTAAATCTTGTGCAATTATTATTAGATCTAGAATGCAAGACTTCTAAATAGCACGATTTGACCAATCTGACAATCCTCAATAGTCATGGTCATGTTTACTGTATAAGGTTTAACTAAGACAGCATGAGCTGAATATGAATACATCTCTCAAGAACGTGCACATCTGGATTTTTACCCTCCAACGGACTGTCCCCTTAGCCACCGGTGCGGCAGGACATCTGCAGAAGAACTGCTAGGGGTTAGGTACGATTAGGTCTGTTTGATGGCGTTCGGCAGTCGGAGCAGAAAGGTCCACAGAGATCCGCTCCGGGGGAAGCCCTTCATCTTGGCCCGGGGCTTCCAGGTCTTCCCCTCCACCATGTACTCCAGCGTCATGCTCCTGTTCAGGGTGAAGACCGAGTCGCCCCGCACCACAGAGGTGAACAGCGCGCCCCTGCTGTTGGCGAAGTGCCCTGGCAGTGCGGTCCATTGCCCCACCGTCAGGTTGTAACAGTCAATGGGGCACCGCAGGAAGTCGTCCCCGCGGCCGTTCCGCACGACGTACAGGTTGTCGCGGTGCCCGACCATGCAGTGGCCGTAGCTTTGCTGCCGGACCAGGGCAGTGACACGCGCCCACTCGTCCGCGCCGGGCAGGTACTCGTACACCTCCGTGGTATCCGTGGGCTTCCACAGGCACGCAAACAGCCGGCTCATGGCCATGGCGCAGGCCGCGCCCGCCGCGGGGCGGGGCAGGTGGGCGGCGTGCGTCCACCCCCCGCCCCCCCGGGCATCGTACACCTCCACGGACGAGATGGTCATCCGCTCGTGCTCGCCGCCAATGGCGTAGAGGCGCCCGCTCACGCCCTGCAGGGCAAAGTTGTAGCGCGGCTGCGCCGGGCTGTCGATGCCGCTCCATTCGTCGGCGTCGGGGCTGTAGCAGAAGCAGGACTCCACCGCCTGCCTCTGGGGCCCCCGGACCCCTCCCACCACGTACAGCTTGTTGTCCAGCACGGCCACGCCGGCCATGGAGGTGCTGGCCTCCGGCGGCAGATCCGTCAGCACCCGCCAAGCGTCGGCGCCCTCGTCGAGGTAACAGACCGTCCGGGAGGCCGCGTGCACGACGTCGCCGGCGCCACAGGCCGCGTGGGCGCCCACGGCCACGAACGAGCTGGGGGTGAGAGACTCCACGTGGGAGGCGAGCTCCGGCGGCAGGGCGTCCCTGACCTCCGCCCGGAGGTCGCGGTACATGTCGCGGATGAACAGCGCGCTCGCCACGTACAGCTCCGTCAGACCGAAGGTAGCGGAGGTGTGACAAATGAGCAGGCAGCTGTCAGAGTTGATGAGGTCCGTCAGGTGTCTGGTGAGCGGCGCCGCCTGCAGGTAGGCGGCGCATTCGATCGCCTCAACAATTTCGTCGGCGTCCAGCAGGGGTCTCCCTCCGCGCAGGACGGTCACGGCGATGAGGAAGCCCCGGGCGCGCAGGCATCCGAGGTGGATCACATCCTGTCGGCTGTCCCTCATCCCAGAGCGATACAGGGCTCGGAAGTAGCCGCAGCTCTGGGCCAGCAGTGCCCTCTCCTCTGAGAACCGAGTGTCCCCTACTACTACAGTTAATTTGGCTGCCGCTGAAGGTCCTGGGGCGACACATGGCAAATGTGCTCCTTTTACCGTAGAGTGGCAGACTTTACAGTCCTCCGTGCCTTCTCCATGCACGGACATCGCCCCTTTTTCACTGTAACCCTCCAAATAATGCCTTCAATGGCGACCGCCAGTCCAGAGAATAACAGGCTGAATCATTTGAACACAGCATGTAGAGTCCTCAGTGGAAGGGGGGTAATTCTTTTCACAGAGATCAAAATAGATGTCGCTATACATAGCAGGGGACACACGCTATGGTCAGGAAGACAGAGACCCACCAAATACAAGGTCACCGGTACAGTATCTGTTACAGCTCACCACAAATGCGTAATGTTGCATTACACGTGACCTGAACACAGTTAATTTTGTACGTTATCATGTAGTAGAGTAGCCAAACCCTTTATTAATTTTCAATTTCACTGAATTATTCACTGAAAATGTCAATGACTAAAATGTCATTGACATTTTAGTTTGAAATAGTCTCCCACCTGTTTGCCAGGACAACTGACACCTACGCCCTGGGCCGCTCACGTAGCTCGGCCATCCATTTACAGCGTAACTCCCCACTTGACGTGAGCTCATCTACTACATCTACAAATCGTTGAGCCTTTCATTGTTCCATGTTGGAGCAATTGGCCAGGATGGAGGGGAGTCTGTGCTTAATGTCCAGGAAAGCAGTGGATGTCAGAATGTCTGGGCTGCGGGGGGCACAGTGAATAGAATTCCTCACCCTCACAGTTTTAAAAACGGAGCTTCTACTACTGAGACTGTAGTACAGGAACCTACAGCACATATGATTATTTAACAACAAGTAAGCGTTTATTTTTCTTTAGCAAAGCACGTCCTAGTAATATCTTCCAACCGCACGGGAAAAAACTAAGAATATTTGGAAACAATGTGCGAAGGAATACAGCCAACCTGTGGCCCAGACGAGGTGTTGAGGTCAAAGCTCTCCCCGAGGAGCATTCCTCCTGCAGTGTCTCCCGTTCTGTGTTTTCTCTCCACAGACTCGGAGAGGGGTGGTTCCGGCTCGGTGCGCCACAAAGCCCCGGACGTCGAGCTGACATCTGGCTGTCACCCTGCGTCAGCCAGCTAGCTTCTTGCGCTCATCCACTCGTGTGACGAGAATAATGTATCTGCATGCAGCTAGTAACCTCCGTGATGGCACACTAGGGCACAGGGTATTCAGCCATGTTAAGTAATATTCCAAACCGCAGGGAGCTTCAGTTCAAAGGGAACTAAGAACTGTGTAGAGAAAAACTGAACAACGGTTCATCAGTTCGCCGGAAGTTGACAAGCAAGATTACCTATTGGTCATTGTGCCTCTTTGGAGTGTTCCCTGAAATCTAGTAATGTTAGCTAACGAGCTAGGAGACGCAAACTATAGGGAGACCATTCAGCATGAGAGAGTATTGAAGTGCACGACAAGTTAACGACAACCAATACATCAAAAAGTTTCATACAGCATGCAAAATGACTTTGCACAATGTTGCTTGCGTTAGCATGCTAAATACATCCGACAGCTGTGGAACACAACAAATATCAAGGCAACCTAGGAGTTGTGTTTATAGTGTTGGGTCCCTGTGAATTGGAGTGCAATGTTAGCCGAAACATTAGCTTGTAGCTTCAGAAGGTATGAATCCAAGTCACGAGAGACACTACGATAATAATAATAATCATTGTTTGTAATAATAAAACACAGACAATTACGTTGTACGGCAGTTCCCCTTCTGGCAAAAACGCAGCTTTTTTTGCCTGCATAGCAATGAAAAGACAGATTTTCTTTCACCTTTTTTCATCATTCATTAAATTGCAACTTCAGAAATATTTTACAGTTAAGAGAATACAGCGGACCAGCCATGCAACACTTTATTGGATGGAAATGTCCCCCCCCCCCACCCACCCCTGCATTGCATCTGTGCCTGGATGTCAAACCAAAGTACACTTTGAAACTGAAAACCAGTACTAAATATGTCGCCACAAAACAGAATGTCACAGCTATCTGTACTGTAGCCTACTGTCACGTTAAGGAGTGGGAGAAGAAAAGAAAGTTCGTAACACTGCAAACTTGGTACCAATCTAACTCGTGAATGATTCGTTCAAAATGATTGATTCAAAATAATTAGTTTGTTGTTTGCCCAGCACTATGTAAAACACATACAGTGTACACATAATACATTTTTGGGTGGTTGCCAGTGAAGACACACCTGCCACCAACACCACCACAGCGCTGAGCTAAGCGGCGTTGGTGCTACTCAATATGCCGTGCTCCAAAATTGTACGCTCACATGTTGGCTCTCAAATGACTTGGGAACGACTGTCATGAGTTCTGCAAATGGACTTTTACTGTATACGAGGTTACAACCCATATAGACCCCATAGAAAACGTCATTGCTGCCTGGCTTACTTTAGCTCAGCCAGGCAGGATAATCTAGTGGTCTAGGTGTTGGACTCCCAACCGGAAGGTCGTGGGTTTGAGCCCCAGTTGAGTTGGCCTACCTGTAAGCATCCTTGAGCAAGATGCCTAACCCCTACCTGCTCCATGTAATAGCACCATGTAATTGTAAGTCGCTTTGGATAAAAGTGTCTGCTAAATGATCTAATTGTAATGTTAGTAAAAAATAAATACTTTTTGTTGTTTTTTCACTGGGCCCAATTTTTGAAAACCCCCATTGGTCCACGTGTTGTCTGTTCCTGATGCTATAAAACTCCACATTAAGGCTGGACATTAAATATATATAGCTGTAATAATTTAGTGAGGTAACAATATTTCGATAACAGTGATGAACCGTGATGAACATTTGAGACGGATTTTTTTATAATTTTTGGATGATTGAGTGAGTTATAAGTCATAAATATTTCCTAGCACTATCTCCTAGCACTATGCTGCAAATTAGCAGTTAGCCTGCATGCTGCTGACTCAGACCAGAGACACCTGAAGACATGAAAATCAGGACGTGTCGGCAGGGTTTCAACGTCAGCAGGCTCCCGTTCGGTTACCCAGAATTCCCGGACGTCTTCTCAAAGCTCTAAAAATGTCATATACAGGAGCTAACGCGAGCCTATCATCTCTTAATGCTCAACGGGCAATGTGATAGGACCCACCTGCTAGTCTTAAGTGTCACTCTCACCTCTTGTCAACTCCATGTCAAGGTTTTGTCACACGGTGAAATCACGTTGTTGAAATAAATGACAAACCGCCCTATAAGTGTGCCCCATAAATCCAATGAGTAAACGTGTTGTTTGCCTGTTGCAGCTTTTACAGTCCCACATGACAGTGGGCTGTTATGAGTAACTATTAACCCCTCGCTGGTGTCAAACTGTAACATGTCCTGGTTCTGTACACCTGTCATTACCCAGCTGGTGTGTTGTGGCAATATGGGAAACTACATAGAGGTCACTCACACAACAGACACACGCGCGCACGCACACACACACACACACAATCACACACACATACACTTAAGACATTCTTGGTTAAAGGGACATTCCACTATTTGTATCTAAATTACTTGTGGTCGAAACCAGCATTACAATTAATGTAAAATTATATTTTATTACATTAACTTTATATAAATCAATTAGAAAATACATTTCTATTTTGGCAATGCAGGGATCTGTGTAATTCCAGTTTAAACTATAATCAAGGAGCACAATTCTCTTTTGTTATGAAAGCTGTTTTCCATCTCTGAATCAGCCTAAACTCAGTGCAAAAAAACAGATCAACATACCATGTTTCTGTGCTATAATTTTGTGTAGATGTAAAAATTACTGGATTAATAATATTGTCATTCATAGCTCTTTATACACTAGTACAGAAAGATTGTGTGTGTGTGTGTCAACGTGATACTGACAGTCACACGATCAAAACACTGGTGTCATGTGATGTAAACAACATGAGCTTCATCACAGTGACTCAGATAAAACCACACACACACACACACACACACACACACACACACATCCTTTATAACCAATCACAGGCATGGTCACAATAAAACACACACATGTTTGAGCTGCTTGATTATAGTGTACATCTTCAGGCCAAGTTATAAAGTAAAATATAATATATACTACAACTATTATATATAAACAAATAAAAGAAATACATAACAAATGAATAGCTAAAGAATCCTCTCCAAATGCTGTCCTGTGGTAGGCTATGATTACGCCCTACACAGGAGGGGAGGGGCAGAGGTGACCTAGATTCAGGCGGGCAGACACAATACAACAGTTCATGTGACCCAGGCCGCTTCCTTAGTCAAAACAAAAACACACACATGCACATACACATACACAGACACACGTGTTTGTTTCCTCTGTGGTCGGGCTGTTGTTCTGAACCCTGCCGGTTGTCTCATGCTGCCGTGTGATGCTCAGGTGAAACCGGGACATGCAGTACTTTGGCTGCGTTCTAAAACAGGGTCAAATGCTGTCTCAGGAGGGCATCAAGTGCCGTTCGAAACTGATCAAACAGTCATTTCCTGTCGGCTCAGATGCCTTCAAACTGCCCTGTGACGGTTGGTTTTGAAGGCAGCACTCCGAGAGAGAGAGAGAGGAGGGGGGATTGCTTTCCTTGTGGGTCAAAGGTCACCTCTGCGGAGTTCATATGCAGCGTGTTCATTCTTATTGTTCCGCTCTGGACCCATTATTACGCGACGTGCTGCTCAGTAGCTCGAGTGCTACGCAGCCCCGTCGTGCGGATGAATGAGCCCTCTGCAAGTCAGGACACGTCACGCGTGGAGGTCTGGTGGTGGAGACGTCCTCAGATCCCCTCTGTGTCTCAACACCACCGCATCCACCATCCAGGCCAGACCGGCCCGGGCCAGGCGCTCTGACTGGAACATTCTTTCCTGCCCTGACCTGTAAGGTTCACAAGTTCGCTGCACGTTACCTGTGTGTGTGTGTGTGTGTGTGTGTGTGTGTGTGTGTGTGTGTGTGTGTGTGTGTGTGTGTGTGTGTGTGTGTGAGTGTGCAAAACCAAGCATCGCTCACAGGTTGTATCTCTCAGGGACGTTTATTATTTTGGGATTCATTTCCCAGCACTGTAACACAAACATTGCTTCATCTGATATGTTATCCTGCAGTTAACAGAGCATAAGAATTCATAGGTTGCTTATTGTTTAGGCTGAAGGCAGGTAAATGGGTTTTTGAGATATTTTAAAATGTTCAACTGAAGAAAGATTGAATTTGGATTCGCAGCCAAATGGAGTATGCAAATGCTGAGAATAATGACCTATCTCCAAACATTTCTACTTAAAGTAATATTAGCATCTAAATGCAGTTGTATTTTCTTTTATTCAGACTAACCCTAACCCTGAAATATGATTCAATCCAATACAATTTGCAATATCTATCTATCTATCTGCATGAGTTGAGGTGCTCTAGATACCTAGATGCTTTATTGGAAAGCTGTTATCCACTATTTCTTGTCTTAATTTTACTTGATTTTCATTTGATCTTAGACAGATGCAATGCTTGTGGGCGGTTGCCTGCATCTCAGATCAGTCTGTGTTACCTCACGACATGAATGAAATAGAGATTTAACACAAGAAATGTGAATTAACGACGACTATAGCATTCAGAACCACCGCTTTGAAGAGCTTCAATGGATGAGTTGTAATACAGTGTACCCTGGATAATACCCACTTGATAGTAGTAATGTAGTGCAAGTAATATGATGTGTTGTTGTTCTGTCTGTCCTAGGACCTGTGTCCTGACATGCAGGTGTTACGTCTGACTTACACCTCCACGGGGAATGTGGAGAATGAGGACACACACATACACACACACACAGCCAGGCTTCTACCTGATGGTTTATATAGTGGTAACAGTTCTGTAAAACTTGCATTAAAGATAGTTCAAGGAATATGCATCGCCCCTGAACCGCACATTACCCCAGCTCACTGTTTGTTGCTTTAACTTGTTGTTTGGTTTGTTTAAAAGACAACTGTGCCTGCAAGTGTAAATGGCAATTGAGGGGAGGGGTAGAGAACGGTTTAGGCATATGAGCTCTATGGGGGGGGGGGGGGGGTATAATAACAATGGACTCCATACAATGGGGGGCGGGGGGGATACATTCCCTTCATTAATTACTAGACAA
>JAODLI010047483.1:0-16934 GCA_027575585.1 Percopsis omiscomaycus
TCGCGCTGCCTTGCCCTGCCTGTACTGTCGCCTGAGTTTCTGACCACCGGTTCTGACCCCACGCCTGTCTCTCGATATCCCTTTTGCCTGTCACTACCATTAAAGCCTGGTTTATTGCTACTTGACGTGTCTGCATTTGAGTTCCCTACGCCAAGCCTGACATAAGTAAGACAAACGCCCACAATATATTGTACCTTAGACAAAGATAAATTACGTCTGTATGTTTAGGTGCAATGGTGGGCGGTTTTATTTATGAATATACATTTGGTGGCTCCAAAGAATTTAACTCCCATTAATTTCCTGTTACAGATCTTTCTCTATGAAGGATACTCAATTTATTCACTGTCCTAGGATACTCAGCAACAAATACTGCAGTGGGTGTGTATTCTTCCTTACTACTGTACATACTGTACCTTACTGCAAGCCTGAAAATCACTTTTTCATTGAGGCCTGAGAAAGTTAGAGAGTGAGAGAGACCCAGTGTGTTCAGATAAAGCCCTTATTCTAGCCAGACTTCTACATGACATTTACCACCTGCACTGAGTGGCTGTGTGGCTGAATTGATACGGATCTTTGCTTATGTAAATTTAGATAAAAAACTATGAAAAGCGAAAGACCAGTAAGTGAGTCTGCATGTGTGTCTTACTGTAGCTCCATGAGTCCCTAGTTAATGATATTCACATCTCTGGTCTGACATTTCTATAAAGAGCACCATTTCCTGTAACATATACAGAAATCTTATCGCTAATGCGTATCGTGTGTCTCCGGCACAAAGATCCTATCTTTAGAGGCCATCTTGCGCACCATAATGGAAAATGTACTGCTCAATAGGACCAAAATATCACGTGATGACCTCTGTGGTCAGAAGAAGAGCAAATCATAGTGGTGGTATGTGTGTGGATCTGCGTATTTGAGAGATGGAAAAGGACAAGAGTGTCAGAGAGTGAGAGAGACTTTATAACGTCCGAACCGGGAAACCTTTTAAGCCAATCGTGTGGTTGCACTGACCTTGCACATGCGTAGTAGAAGTATACCCAGTGGGGAAACCTTATTGCGGGGCAAAGTCACCAAACTTTCACCAAAAAAGTCACCAAAGTGTTTTTTTAACAGATTTGACTGGTGATTCTACAGTATGCCCGTTTTTATGTCCCGGTGACCATTGAAAGTGCAGTTATGGCTCTCTCCCCATTCATTTAGATAGGGGCCTGGTCTTGTTAGCCCGTAATTACTGCGGTCGCAATAGTTTGTGCGGTCACTATTGGATTCCATTTTCCATTGATTGCACAGCAAAATATTTTAAAACCACTGGAGCTGTACTGTTATCCTGTACAATTCACTTGTCTCTGGTGCATGCGTTTCACTGACTGGCTCATGCACGTTAGGTACTTTGCTTGGCCAATAGGAAGGCATATTTGAGACAAGCCTGTGTGTAGTGTGTATAACAAGATAAGAGTGTCCATCCACTTGCCCGAGGGAAACCAAGCCCCCTCCTCATGCTGACTCTGCATATAACACACTATGCAGCGGCTGAGGGCCAGCTGTCCCATTTAGGACCCCCCACACACACACACACACACACACACACCAAAGAAAATATGCCAAAGAGATGCTATGAGCACAGCTAGGTCCTCCCTAATGGCTTAAACACAATCTATTCATTTGCTGTGCATCACGATTCCCTCTCAGAAGCGTTTGTCACCTCAGGATGCACATCCATTATCAGGCTTTTTGACGTGCATCTGGAGAGAATACAGGAAGGACAGCCAAGGGCACCGGCCAATGAGGAGAAGCCTCGTGCCCATCCCTGTGCCCGGTAATCTCTGTAATCAACCTGCCTCTCGCCATTGCTGTTCTTCAGCTCTGGGTCTAGGACAGACAAATAGCCATCAATCAAAAGCGCTTGTTGCAAGTTAGGAGATACCTTTGGGCAAGAGAGACCACAAATTTTACATCCTATGCTACAATGTAGCTAAAGCTAAATAAGCTAAATTAATTCTGATTAAACATTCCCTCTTTTTTGTCTGATTAAATGGATGCAGGCTGGATCTCACTAGTTTAAAATCATCCTAGCTTGCATTTTTGGGATAATTGTGCTACTGTATCTTCAAGCTGATTGTACGTTGTAAGCAGAACATTAACGTTTATTTAACCCCGCTTCACAAAAGGAAAGACAGCAGGAATGGGCAGACTGCTTGCTACTGTCATGCAGCGTGATAATAACATCAACAAACAAATAAGCGCACAGTTTTGACAGTTGAGAGGTACTGCTACACCGTAGGCTATATAAAAAGGTCAGTTCATGACCAGTTGTGTGAAATATAATAGTCTATCTCTGTTTGACGGTCTTGGCCCCAGCAAGACACCTTCTTGCTATTTCTGCCCATACTGTTCCAGTTATCAGTTTTGGGGCACGGACTGCACGACTTGCACCTAGCCTGCGGCTAACACAAGCTACTCTGAATGTTCATGCAGTTTAGCGCTCGCACACTAATAATGAACTCGTCTCAAAGGGGGAGAAATAGGGAATGGATGCGACCGTGACAGTATGTAAATCATAACTGAAGAAATGAAGCTTATAAACGTTTATGTTACAGTTTAATGCATATGACAAAAACCCTTCGATCTGGCACATTTACATTTGTGCCAGGCCCTGTATTTGAGCAGCAGCTTCCTAAAACAGAAGTCACCTGCTTTAAAATCAAGGTTAGAAAGAGGAGGGCAGAGAAAACAAAATAGGTAGAAACAAGGGTTGGGGTGGGACGTAAAATATGATCTGGAACAAGGAGCTATGTGCCTGGCTCTGATATGGAGGACAGGGCAGAGGCATCAAACCGCCACACAAAAGCTCTCAAATCAACAGAGGGCAGAATAGCCAGGCAAAATCCATCTTTGTGACAGATTAATTTCCAAAACCCGCACCCACAATTGAGCTCCTCATGGCAGCTCTGTGCAGAACCTATCTATGTTTGTGGGTGTGTGTGTGTGTGTTTGTGTGCATGAGGAAATGTACTGTATGAGTCAGAAGCACAGCATCGCATGTCTCTGTCCATAGCAGAAACAAGTCTTCAGCTCACTTAATCTCTTTCTCTAGAATGTGAGTGTTCCTCGCTAAATCTATCACTGCCTTTGTTTGTTTGTTGGCTGTGTGTGTGTGTGTGTGTGTGTGTGTGTGTGTGTGTGTGTGTGTGTGTGTGTGTTTTAAGATGAGGGTGTCTGCAGTCACACAGAAAGATGTATGCGTTTTGCGTGTGTCCACAAATAATAGAGACCATACCTTACTTTTCCACCAGCTCCATCTTTTGTGTGAGAAACAGATAAATATTTATATATATACTGTGTATATATATATATAATGTATATATACACAGGTCTTAAAGTCTGAGACCACTAGCCAAGATACTTCTAGTTTGCAGTTGTTTCGATTGTAATACTATTTTTTTCATTAAAATTAATAATCTCATTTTAACATTTTGAGTGGAAACTTGAGCCTTTGACAACTGTACATGAATTTGAGAATCTCTCAGTATTTGTCATGTCCCCCTTTTGCTTTAACAACGTTGAATCAGCATGCACTGACTCAAGCATGGCACTACACGAGTTGTGTGCAAAACCTGATGACCCATGTTATCTCAATATGATTTGACAATGTTCCAAAGAGCTTCTTAGGATGTCACAGAAAGCTTGGCCCTCTCAGTCTCAGTGCCCCATAAATGTTCACTGGGGTTGAGGTCAGGTGACTGTGGAGGAAAGTCCATGATATATGATATACGATATATATATATATATACTGTATATATACATATATATATATAATACATAGATACGAGAAGAGAGCAGAACTTCTTGTCTTGACATCACACAGAGCTGTAGAGGCCTGTATAAAGCCTGGTTCAGACGGCTCATACATTTTATCCTGTGATTTGAACTCCGCAGCCTATATTTATTATCATAAATAAATATTCCACTCTCTCTCTCTCGTACACAAACACACACACACACACAAATGCACATAAAACCTTCATGGTTTATGGCCACTCTGATACATTAATATACATGCACTCTCACACAAACAATATGTAGTGGGAGAACTAAACCTCATGCAAGGTCCGATCTATTACTCTATCTCGCGCAACACCATGTGGAGATGCCAATCAAAACCTGTTAAGACATACTACACACACAAACACACACACACACAGGTAGACACACTGAAATATGTGCATACACCTGCTAGTCTAGACATCTGGAATTGAGGATCTGCTCCCTCCATGTCATGAGCCTGCAGTTCCCCTCCCTGCCTCTTGTGTCTATGTGTCTCCCTTACCCAGTGTCTCCTGTTTGTATCCCTGTCTCTATGTGTACCTGTCTGGGCGTGGCTTCCTACTCTGGCCCTGGCCTTCCACCTCCACAGCTGACCCCTATCTGCTTAATCAAGACTCACCTGTATTTAAACCTGGTTCTTCTCCTCACTTGTCGCCAGATCGTCAGTTAATATACCTCACCGGTATTAACGTTATGGCTCACCAAGTAGTTCTCCTTGAGACTTGGTTATATCTCCTGTGTTTTTTCCTCAACTCATCTTGTTTTATCCCTGTGCCCTAAGATCACTGCCTGCCTGTAGGAATCGCCTATGGACCTGCCACTTCCTACGGACCAGGAATACTCGCATATTATCTCCATTTCTGTGCCATCCTATACACTGTTACATCTACCTGTGAATAAACGGGTTATTTGGGAGTTCCGTGTGTACACGGGTCTGCTTTTGAGTTCAATTTTCCTGTCTGTCATAACACTCCAAGGTTAAATGCCAATCACATCATGAAGTGATCTGTGCCTCCAAATCTACAGGTCCTTCAACACATCACAACGCATCCAAAACCACCTGTGCAGGAAGAGAAGACACAGCACTTTGACCTAATCCAAACAAAGGGCCCTATCTTACACCCAGCACAAAGCAGCACAAAGCAGCACAAAGCGGCGCAAAGCGACACCAAGCGCGACGCAAGAGTCTTTGCTAGTTTCAGATGGAAGCAGTTGTCATTTTCCTGTCCACGTTTAAATAGCTTATAATGGTCTTATAATGAGGTGTGGTCAGGCAAATTGTTGGCACATTGCTATCTTGAGGCAGCGGAAAGCAACAACACATTGGTCTGAAGTCAATGGCGCAATATTTCACTGGTATTTTATGTGTGCATTATCAAGATAGTAATATGCGCCCTACTTAGGCGGGTGAACAACACGCTTACACTCTGCTTGTTATACACACACGGACGCGCAGCAGCGCACAAAAATAAAAAGATTACAATGTGAAAGATAATTATTGTGTACATCAAGATATTTTATCCTGCTGGAATCCTGCTGTTGCCATAGATGGTCTGCTCACGCGTCTGTAACTGCAGTTGGTTGAAACCAGAGAGAACATAAGGCCCTCCATCCCGAGGGATAAAGAAAAGATACGAGTTAATGAGTCACTGAGACGAGATACCTACTGTGTACAGACTATATGTCTGTATACAGTGAGGCAGATGCTGGTTCAGAACAAATAGCATCACAGACAAGCTTACCTGTAAATGGGATCCTGCATTACCATCATTTTGCTCTCGTCCCAAGTCCACTCCTTCTTCTGTAGAAACAAACAGATAATTGTTTACTCACACTAGGCTATTCCCACTTTTGAAAACATAGGGGCCAAGGAGAGCAATAAAACAATTTGATGTGATATCACAGGATTTTTATGGAGGCCAGAAACGAATTTGGTTGCAGGAGGTCCAATCGAATGCAGACTTTGACGCCTAACAGGGCTGAGGGCTTCACAGGGCTTCACTCTCTCCACCACTCCTATCTAATGGGACCGACCTTTAATTCGATGTCAAAAACCACAGTGTCAACACAGTGCACAAACGAGTCATTCTTTCTCAATCAATTTTCTCTATCTTCTTAGATCAGACCTATGCAAGCCCCCCCCCATGAACCCATCGGTCCTGCCACACGGGGATGTAAATGGATTTTTTAGCGGTCGCGCTGACATTTCAGCTCTGTGACCGGGTGAGCCAAAACGAGAGAAGAAAACAGATGGAAGCTTAGTATCACTCACGCGCTCGTTTGGTCTCATCAATTAATGTGAGAGCCTGCCTCAGATGGCGGGGCCAGACTCTGTGAGGGCGCCTAATAAGACAATGTAATGGGGCGGTTATTCAGATGTAGCACTAAGTGGATTGTTGTTTTTCATCTTTTTTTTTATGAGAAACAACAAGTTAAAGTTAAAGTTAAAGGCTGAATGGAGATAAAATACACACATGCAGGTGTTCACACACACACACACTCACACACAGGCATTTATTGGCCTAATGGGTGTAATGAATAGACCCCCCCTCCCTTCCCTCAGTTGACCATTTAGACAACTCTTTAATTAATTCTTGTTGTAATCAATGATACTAATTTACCTAGTGTGTCTCTGGCCCTAGCCTGCATGCCATTAGACATGAGTCAATACAATGAATAGACCAAATATGCAGTTACAGTGTCTTCAAAATTTCCACTAATGTTTGCTTTAATGTCTGCCGAAATTCAGGATTCAGGATGGTTGCAATACTGATTATATATTTTGAGTTATTATAGGATTAGGATTTAATCCCAATCTAATTTAATTACATGGAATTTATGTTTTGTTCCTCGTTATTTAAATCAATGTAGAAAACACGGACAAAGACACTGCTTTACAATCAAAATATTACATTTCACACTTGTAAGCTAAACAATAGTGACTCAGCTCTAAAACCAGTTATTGGGTTTATTGATGGATAGATACATTGAGATTAGACACCAGGTAAAGTAATATGGACAGCGCTACAAAAAGGACCTCGCCTCCTCTACCTCTCCTGTCAGAATCTCTGTGTTTCTCAGCAGTCCAGCTGTCTGTTCCGTCTCTCTGGATTAGAGCTGTCTCCCTCCCAGAACAGAAAAAAACATGGTGAAGAAACTCATCCACACAAGTCTGTCTGCTTCCTTCAGCCCTTTCTCTCTTGGTATAACCAGTGTTGGGGAATTATTTCAAAGTAACTTTTTTAACATGTAAAACTTTTATTGCCAATATGTGACTTTAACTTGTGTTTTCTAGCAAAGTTCCATGCTAAGCATCCTCACAGTAAGTGGCTTTTGGATAAAAATGACCTATTTGTAATTGTTTAGTTCACATGCTGTCTTGTTTTTTTCTAGTTACGCTTAAATCTACTGTCTGCTGCAAGTGAATACGATAGCTACAGTAGCAGCATTTTCTTTCTGCAATGGTTTCTGTTATTTGGTTCCGATCTCCCCTCTTCTCCCTATACCCTATTTCTGCTACTTCTTCTCAAAATGCTTATGATTTCCTGCACTCTCATTTGTTCCATTCTTTTTCATCCTCTACAATCCTTTAAAACCAGCAGAAATCTTCTCTCTTCACGCCTGCTCCTTCCCTTTCCCTAAGGTCTAATTAAGATGAGGATTCATCATCTCATTCTGCTACAGCCAGGCTGACCTAACAGGATTCAGGAAATAAATCTGAGCGTTTTCGAACGACAGGAAATGACACCGCTCAATCCCCACTGCCGAATGGGAATGTCTGCTGAAGAAATTAAACATGACTAATAATATTTGACTCTTCTAAGAGTTGGTTAACATAATGTAATTAAATTGTTCTAACCCAATTTCCTTCATAGCCAAGTGTCTTGAAGTTTGTCCACTGCCTACGGAATAAAGACTGCATCGTATTTATCCCCCATAGCACCAAAAGTGTTCAAAATAACTTTTCAACCTTCATCTTTAGGTGGCGACGAATCAAACAGAAAGTTTTTGCAACTGAACATACACAAAATATTTTTTCTATTTTCTATTTATTTGATCCCAAATAACAAAAACTTGAAATAACTTGAACAACTTTTACAACAATACAGCTGCATCTTAGGACCCCTGCCGTAATTTTATACAACTGTCATAAAACTAAGAAGGAGATATACAAAAGACATGAACCAAGCATGAAAATGAGATGAGACATCAAGTGATTTTACTTGTGGTGTTTACAATTCTTTTTAATATGCTTTCTCTCAATGCCGACTCACTTTCTTCTTCTTCCTCAGGCTGACTTTGACACCGTCCACCGACACCATGATGCTGACCTTTTTCTTCTTAATATTCTTCACTTTGAATTCATACTGTGGAGAGGAAAGAGAGAAAGAAACAGACAAGGAGATTTACTAAGATTAAAGAGCGATAGCATCGCACCACCCCACCAAGCTTGTCGTTGGGACTTTGGGAGGGGTAAGTTCAGTCCATCAGACCATGACTGTTAATGAAAACAGAAAAAAATAACAGCGGGGCAATAAAAGAAGATGGACTGTATTTAATCACGTGTGCTGTGAAAATGCCATAACCTTAATGTGCCCTTCACTACAACACAACGGTGCTATGCACCACTGATATTCTTGTAGTGTGTGTTCCACGCTACTTGCAGTCGTCCTTGTTAACAAGCGAATGCCTTGACCCTAGTTTTTGCACCCCATTTAAGACATGTAAAATGGTGCGCTAACACCACAACAACACAGTTGAAGTGCTCTTGAGCGAGGCGTCTTTACATAGCATTTTGAGCAAAACCGGGTGTTCTGTAACATCCAACAGATAAGCTGACTACTAGCAAAGTCAAATTAATTCTGAGTACATTTTCTCCTAAGTAGCAGCAACATATTCAGCCAAAGTTAAACCAATTGTTTATGCATAAGGTGTTACAGAGGAAACGAGGGAGGCCATGATAGCTGATTCTTCAGACAAAGAGCTCTACTCATTAAATTATTCATGGGGTAGTCTTTCTTTAAGCCTGCAAAATACACTTGCTAGGTGAGATTGAAAAGAATGTGTATGTTGCTGTACATGCTATGTACTGTATAGTCAATACATAATCACAGCTGTTGTCTCAAAGCACATATTTAACAGACAAATCCACAAACACTGTTGAGCCACTAAAAACTATTGATTAGGCAAAGTATTAGAAACCTTGTGGCAGGGCTAAAAGGGAAGGACACCGTCTTTGAAACAGCCAGGTGATGTGTGGCAATTTATCAGTGAACACAAATAGCTGGAGAGTGAAAAGAGGAGATTAGATTCTCAAGCAATACAAATGTGTGTGGGATCACAAGAACTGTCCGTGCATTAAGACCGGCCTGCCAGGGACATCATGTTATGTAGCGCTAACAAGCCAAATCCACTGTAGGTGGAATCAACACAAAAACACAGCCGACGCAAGAGGGCTCCTGCTGCCCTTGTTAATGAATTCCTTGCTACTATACGAGTTGGCAAGGCAATAAATTAAGCATTTGCATTCCAAAAAACACAATGCTTTACTTTAGTTAATCCAAATGACATAATATATATATAATTAGTAAGAGGAATGCTAATTGGTTTTTTTATTTAACAGCTAGATATGAACTGCTCCATTTATGGTGCTTCGAATTCACAGAAATGACAGTCCCTCTGAACGAACACAGCGTGTATGGCAGGCCTCTGTCACAGTCTATTTAAACACTGTAAATCAGTCCGATGTGCTATATATCAAATGCCGACAGGTTCCATCACTCCTAAATGGAGCTCTGAGCATTAAACAGTGGCAGGGGAGCAGGGAGGAAGAATTAAAACAAGGCTCATTAGAAAATACACTATGTGTAAGGTGGGAAAGCGAAATTCTTCTGTTTAACAACTGCTGACGGCTGTATAACTTATCAAACAAATGTTTACTAAATAGAATTTTGAGATTTTCCATTTTCCCCTATACGCATGTCACAGTTCTGCAAACCCCAGCTTTAAAATTGCTGGTGTAATAATAGAGATACAAAAAAAAAATGTAGCATGATGATTTATGAGTAAAGTCCATGATTCACAAGCAACACGCATGAAAAGGCGCACACACACACACACACACACACACACACACACACACACACACACACATAAAGCGAGCAGGTGATCTCTTCATTCCTTTCACCGTCTTCCAACGCAGAATGGCGACATGCTGCTCCCGTGTATCTGACTGTTAATCTGCTAAACTGTCTCTCTGCTTGCCTGTCCCCTTTATTGTTCATTTGTGTTCCTGTCTGCCGCGATGCCGCGATGCCTCAGTTAGGGTGTTGCCATCTGTCTGCCAGTACCTGTGGTGCTCTGTCATTACGCCCGCCCCATCTGTCCATCTGCACCACCAGCCTTGCCATATCGGTCTACATCAGTCTGGGAGCCATAAGTACATGCTCCACCTTACTCCTATTTGGTAGAATAGAAATAGCTGATGGGGGGGGGATAGTCTAGTGGTCTAGGTGTTGGACTCCCAGCCGGAAGGTTGTGGGTACAATGTAATTGTAAGTCGCTTTGGATAAAAGCGTCTGCTAAATGCTGTAAATGTAAATGTAAAATAGGGTATTACTGTGTGATATACGCTAAAAATCTACACACTTAAAGTAGGCCTACTGATGAATCCCGTAGAACATGAAACCATACGAGTGTAGTAAACAGTTTTCAGCAGCAGGGAATATGAGCAAGTCCGAATGAAATAGGTAACAAGAGAAGAGCTGTGGGGGGTGAGAAGATTGACAGCAATGCTACGGACAGTCAGCACTATTTTGTACGAGAGAGAGAGAGAGAGTCTGTACATGTAATAATTTAGTAATTTACCAGATGTAACTCAAGTGGCATGACATCCGCTATCCTTCATAATAACACTGAGCGAAGCAGAAACCCCTCTAGCCATCGAAACCAGGGACAACATCGCACTGATGTTGACCGATGCACTTTTACCATGATTGACGATTAAGGTTTGTACCGGTGATGAATTATGGGTTTGTTCTTGCTAAATGAAAGGTAATGTTCTCTGAACCAGCGGACATCTCGGCCCTATATTATACCGGCATGTTAATCTGTCAACTGTAGCTGTAGTTGGTTGATTTTTGGTAGATGGTTAAATCGATGGTTAAAATGTGAAAAGGCATGTTGATTTTATAGGGAAAATCCCAAGTCTTATTTTGGTGAGGTTGCATTTATGTGGTTAGCTGTTTTAACAAGCATAGCTAGTGACAATTTCTGTTGGTAGATGCTACGGTTGAAAAGGAATGATTTAGGAGAAGAAGATGAGAAAAACAAGCATCTCAGGCAGGTTCTTCCCACCAACATCCCTGGTTCAATTGGCTCAGACACGACAGGGGAAAAGTTAGATCTCTCATTGTATACTGTATACAGTGGCCCCAAAAAGTATTAGGACACTTAAGCCATACTTAAAAAGAACTTAATTGCATTAAATAACGAAATATAAACCAAGTTGACAAATAATAAAGCATATCACAACCACACTTCTCAGGCATAAGATGTCACAAGAAGAAGATTGTTAGGTTTTAACTTGTCAAACAAGAGATGGCAGTAAAAATTAAAAAAGTATTTGGACACTGCATAATGGTTTCACTAAAGATCACAGTTGATGTGTTTTTAGTATTTAGTTTGCCATCCTTTATGTCGCAGAACCATCAACCAGTTTCTGTAACAGCTGTGGTGAAAGCTCACCAACACCACTGTAAGAAACAGCCCCACACTTTAACATTTCCGCTTCCACGCTTTACCCTTAGTGCAGTGTGGTTGGAACTCTTCCCCTGGTTTTCTCCACACAAACATTCTACCATCAGATCCCAGGTTTGATTTGGACTAATTTGCTACGGTCTTTCTGTGCATGTTCTTTTGCGAAATTCACCCTGGCTTTCTTATTCTTCAGGCTGATTAATGGTTTTCGCCACATTACTCATCCTTTGTACCCATGCTCACTGATCCTGTTTGGGCACTAAGTTGTATGTGGTGATTCTCATGTCTGAAGTAATGTCTTGCTGCTCCACTAAGATAGACAACCAGAGAGTGTCCAAAGTTCATGGTTTCTCAAGTAACAACCTGATCTTTTTAAAATTACATTTAAATTATTTGTTTAGAGTTGTGCTAATGGTGTTTTGCTATGGAGCAAATATCAATTAATTTCACATTTTATGAAATAACCTAATGAACTTCATAGAGGTTAACTGATAGTTTAAATGTCCAAATACTTGCCACTGTAGATAAGATACTGCAGCGGCTTGCTGCAATGAACTAAGATAATCATTGCTATTCATTGCAGTTTGCTATACTGAATATTCAACAGCACCTACCATAAAATCAAAAATACTATTAGCTCACCAGACAGATTATGAATGCCCGATAATGAATCCCGGAATGCAAAATTAAACAGAGGAAGTACTTTAAGGTCGCTATCTCGGGAAACAGAAGATAATCCCCCTAAAGTGTGGGCTCAGCATATGAGAGCTTCATCTGTCAATAAAGTATACATTTAGTTGAGGGGAAGTCTAAATGGATGGTGTTGTAATAGTGTAAAATGTGTAGGTTCATTTTTCCAATGATGTTTATGGTTTCTATACATTATTATGCAGGATAGGTTCAGTTTAGGATGGCCAACTCGCAACCGAAAGCTTGCGGTTTCAATTCCTGACATCCCAGCCTATGTCTGTAAGTATGTCGCTTTGGATAAAGGCTAAATTACCTAATAGTAATTGTATAAAAAATGTAATAATAGTTTGCCAGCAAATGCGTGAGGGGGTCAACTGATAAAAATGGAGGATTCAAAGTAGATACGCTATGCTCAAGTGTGCAATGGGCTAAAAAAGACTGAAAATTGCTAAAGACCACAATGTATGGAATAACAACTAGCATCAGAAAGTCAAAAAAGTCAGTATTTAAAAAGGAAAGGAGTTGGTGAAGTCTATCTGCATCCTTCTGACAAACACATTGTCATGGTCTGACTGTTGCAGTTCCACTAGCAGTGTTGGGGATCTGTAAACATCTGTTTCAGCATGCTGTCGAACCTCTCACAGCATTAAATTTGCCACCTCAGAAACAAAACCTCAGCATAATTAAAACTTTGTGGGATCTCTTAGATGGGGAAAAGAACAGAAAACAGTCGACATCAATAGGAGAGTTATGGCAAATCCTGCAAGAAGCTTGAACACAGCAAGTCCATACTGTATGTTATACCGACTATTGTTTATTCGAAACAGATATTTTAACAGAAACATACGTTAACTAGCTTTCAATGCATTCCAATCCAGGCCAGGCACAGTACTGTATATTGCAATATGCTATGTTATTTTTGTCTCAAACTGTGCTGGTTTACTTCAACGGGTTTGATGTGGTGTGCAACCTCAACTGAACACACTGAGGCCCAAAAATAGAAATATCTGTCATGCAAATAAGTGAATGCGTCTGTGGCTAACATTTACAGCCCATACGTGCTGATAAAAGGATTATTATTTTCCGAAAGGCCTCAACCTTCTATTCCCACTGCAATTCATCATTTTGGCAACAAAGACGCCAACACAATAATATCTCCTGACCACAATACTGTATTCTCGCTCTAAATATCAGCCCTGAGCCAGGCCACAACATAAAACCTCGCATTTTCAATAATATGGCAATTTATTCAACGAGACGGATGTATAACCGGCAAAATAAAAAGCTAAAATACTAGTGCATGAACACGGGCAGGCATTCTTAGACGGCGACACACACAAACACACGCACGCGTGCACGTCCATACACACAACAGAGGATGTGAAAGGCAGTCAATCAGGTATTCAATGGTCTCTGCAGCGCAGCCAAGGGGACCTTTGCAGCGCCATGGGTGCCTGGTCTGGGTTTAAACAACCTATTCTTTAGCACTACGACAAAGGCCTTTCTACAGTCTTTATTGCGTTGTTGTCCAGGACACTCTCCATCTCTTTTATGGGGAACTTCGGCCCTGCCAACTGTATGTCCAGGCGAGCTAAATCAGCCGGCCAATAACGCTTGGGCCAAACACACACAGAGTCACGCTCGTGGTGTGCACGCACGCATGCTTAAAGAGATGAAACACTTTAACCTTAACTTAACTTGGATTTAGATGGGTTAGGGTTAGGGTTAGTTAGGGTTACTTGATATTCATTATTCAGTGTTGCAATTATCTCGTTTACAGGCTGGAATACATAAAGATCACTGTGTAAAGATACAGTTCATCAGGTTTTATTATGAAAGAATTAAGCTTAAACTAAAGTGAGCGGAACGCTTAACATTATTGCGTGTTCCTTTTTGCCGTATAACAAAATAAATCTTGAAGTAAATCTAAAATATTTATGTATAAATGATGGGCGTTTATACAATTACAATTAGGTAATTTAGCAGACGCTTTTATCCAAAGCGATTTACAATTACATGGTGCTATTACATGGAGCAGATAGTGGTTAGGCATCTTACTCAAGGATGCTTACAGGTAGGCCACCTCTGGGGCTAGACTAGACTATCACATGCAATAGTGAAACCCATGTTTTCTATACACTGGCCTGTGATTTATTCTATTCCATTCATTCAAACTCCATTGTCAGGGATATGGACCTGGGGGAACTTCACAACGTTCATATCAGTAGTGTACCAGTTGTGACCTTGAGCAAGGCACTTAACCCCCTCTCCAGTCTGTGTGTGTGGGGGGGGGGGACTGGGTTAGTGGGTTAAAAGCGAAGCACAAATCTCCAAATAAAGACCTATTCTCTTCATGTGCTTTTAAACACGCCAGACCACTCTGTGACCCTCCGTTCATCTGCCTCGTACAACCTGTGCCTGCCTTGTAGCCACAAACCTTTTATGCCACCCTCCCATGAATTGCCTGCCCGCCTATCCACCATCTGTCTTGTTCAGTTATTCTTTCTATATGCTCATTTTCACTCTTGCCCTGCCTCTGCTCTCCACCGTAAATTACCACGGCCTCGTAGCTAGAACGCAGCCTCCTCTAACCCCCTCTCCTCCCTCCCCTCCCTCCCTCCCTCCCTCCCCCGCCTCCCATCCGCTCACTGGTGGCTGATTCAATCCCTGGCAATATTGTTTATGAAAAGGTGTTTCATTTTCCAAAAGTGTTTTGTGTTTAAGATGCCACCGGGCCCATCACGCCTCATCAGCCACGCAAGGCGGCGGTGCCTTTGAATCCGCAACAAGGGCATGTAACAGAATAATGCTTGGCAATGCAATAAAAGCACTGACACGCTTATAAAATTTGGTTATCCTACTAAGAAAACCTATAGGCCTGCTGTATTTTGAGTGGTGCAAAGGCAAGGTTAGGGAATGTCTGCTCCTGCCATAAATAATGTGATATTAAAATTGACACTGTAACTTAAGGCTTATTAACATGTAAAACTAAAATAAGTGTAATCCTCACTTTAGAAATAAGGTATTTGTTATGTATCTGAATGTGGAATACAGAATGCACCAGAACCGTAACTAAAGACATAAATAACTACAAAGATAGATGAAGATCAAATTTTTTATTATCCCTCAAGCATGCAGCTGCGTAAAATTACAGAGGAAACACTGAAATAATGTTTCAAGTGATTTTACTAACAGACACATTCCTCTCTACTCTGGGGATGAAATATTACATAGAGAAATCAGGCTCCATTAGTAGGACAGGAAAATTTGCGAAATTAAAGTAAAACTGGATACAGAAAAAAAAGAAAAGCATATACTTGACTTTATACAAGTTGATATGTTCACATATAGCGTGTGCTGTGTGTGTCTGTATAAATCAGTGGTACTGTAGGCTTTTGTCAGGATGAAGTACTACAGTTATTAACAGTCTTTTCTATCTTGGGTTAGCCCTCTTCTTGAGAAAAAAAAAACCTAGAGGACATCTTCTCCAGTACATAGGCCATGAATGACTCTTGTAGCAAATCGCTAAATCACATGATGTAAATAAATAAATAAATAAGCAAGATATCAAATGTAATAGCAGACCTTCATACAGACCAAGGCTGAGATATATGGCAAAAAAATGATCTCGTTTGACGATATACAGTATATCTTAATACGAATGCAGACTCTCTGAAATGGTGATGATCTACTGTATCTACAGTATATACATTAAAAGTTAGTTATTTAAATCATCGCAATGTTCACGATGTTGACACATTTTGTATCTCCTACAAATTCATCACGAGTATATCACAAATATTTGATATATCACTCAACCCTAATACAGACCTATATCTAAATGTTAGACTGTAAAATGCTCTGAGGCAAACCTCAGTGAATTAAGGAGGCAGACAGTGGTAGCCTGTGGCACGGACGACTGTCTGCATCAAAACCAAGCCTGAAATGTGTGGAATGGATGTTTTCTGACTATTATTTAAACTGTGACCTAATTTTCCATATCTTTCCAACCATACTGTTCAGCTCTGTCTAAAACCATAATCAATTGTTTTGTTATTGTGATACTTCTGTTCTTAGCTCTGCGTTGCTCTAATGACTCACAGTCCTCATGTGTGCTCATTCTTGTTTGCCTTTTTCAGTCTGACTAGCTCACTAAATCTAAAATGCTCTTTGTAACAGCCAGCTAAAAGTGGGATGAGGAGGGTGAGGATGAAGGGCTGGAGGCTGTTTCAGGCACGCGCATAACTGTTCATTGGCACGCAACACACATCAGGCTGATACTTGCGAAAACAAACTTTCCAACAGCCAACTCCCAACTATAGGGAGATACTGGCATACTGACATACTTGCCTGGTCCACCAAATGTCAACGGGAGCAAAACATGTGCAGCTACTGTAACCACTGTTTAATTTCAAGTTTGACTTCTGATGTCAATGCTGTTGCTTCTCGAGTTGATTAGCTGCCAGTCTTTATACCGGGCTGCTAATCAACCTCCTAGCATAAAGCCTGTACTGTATATACCAAACAGTTAACCTGCTAACATACAGTCTGTCTATATATCAGACTGTTTACCAGGTAACATATAATAGCATGTCTATTAGTGTGTGTGTGTGTGTGTGTGTGTGTGTGTGTGTGTGTGTGTGTGTGTGTGTGTGTGTGTATAT
>JAODLI010047510.1:0-16932 GCA_027575585.1 Percopsis omiscomaycus
CTTGCTCCGCCTTGTCTCCTTTTTTGGTCCTTCCCCTCGTTGTCCCTTCACCGCCCTCACCTGTGTCTCGTTCCCCCTAGTTTATTTAGTCTCTGTTCTCCCTTGTCTCATTGTTGGTTCGTTGTGTCCTTCCTGACGTGTTGTTCCTGGTGTTCCTGTTCCTTGTCTTTCCTGATTTGCGGCTTGCCCGGTTTATCCCTGCCAGTAAGTTTTGTTTTCCCTGTTTTTGGTTTCCCCTAGCCCTTGGCTTTGTACCTTGTTTTGGACTTTTCCTGTTTTTCTGTTTACCCCTGTTGTGAATTAGTTCTTTGTATTAAAACCCCTGTTTACCACTGCCTGCCTGCCTGCTGATCTGTCTGCATTTGGGTCACTCCTATACACAATGTGACGGAGGCAAAGTGTTTGAGGTAGGTTCTGGAGACTGTCCATTACAATACCTCCTTCAAGAATGATGGCAGTAGACACTGGGTCAAGATGGAGCATGCTCACACCCAGCCCTGATTGCTCTTAGGATGAGTTCCAAATAGTCGCTCTAAGCAAGTTAAGATAACTTCAAACAAAGTTTTATTCACTCAAAACAATAAGTAAATAGATTTTTTCACCATGCAATTAACCGTTACTTTGTAAAACCAATTAAAAAGCACATATTATTGATACCGACTACAGATAACTCATTTATGCAAGTTATGACAGCTATTGGAATTTACAGTGCTCCCACTGTGGTGGGTGTGAAGGCTTAGCAGGTGTAGTCTTAAAAACTCAGGAATTTACTCCTAGGGATGTCATTGGAGGGAATTTCTGGGCCTTCAAAAATCTTTCTATTGTCTCACAAAATGCATTTAAGCAAATGTACTGTAAAGTATAGTGTAGAGCTCCTTTAACATCATCATACAATACTAATCTCTACCAATTGGACATTCTAGGGGATGAGGGTACGGTCTACCACCCTGAATGACTCCATCCATCCTAAGATGTCTAAGAGTATCTTTATTTTATTATATTTTCATACATTCTAGTTCTTATCTATTTTATACTCTACTGTGTTCCTGCAATGCATGTGAAGCCCTGTTCTGCTGAAAAGATTGAATTTCCCCTCAGGCTTCATAAAAATATTGTATCCTAAATGAACATGACAGCCAAAAGTTAATAGTGAGAGAGACTTTCTGAGTCTCTTCAGTGGGTTGTCTGTTTCATCTGTCAGCCTCCAAAGACACTGCTTCTTCCTGGAAGTTTTGGATTTGAGTAAGCCTGTTATCACAATCAAAAATCAATCGGGGTATTTTGGGACCACTCGATGGTGAAAATAGCCACTAGGCAGGCAGCACTAAACAGCTTGCTGAACCAAATGCCTCCGATCGATAGGTTGATAAATTATGCATAATAGCCTGGTACAGTACAACTCCGCACAACCCCTGGTGCTCTTGTGTTTTTCAGAACATTAGATCTTCGAAGCAGCGTGGTCGTCGTGGGCTGTCACTACACGCCTCCTCACATGTGACATCCTATCCCAGGATTTTGTCAAACTGCAGCCTAAACGTATGAAACGGTTTGTTTAATGTCACAGCAGGTATCTCCATACCAGATCTCAATTGTTTCTCACACACTCACTCATGCACGCAGAAACACACACACACACACACACAGTAGCCCTTAAATAGCATCTGGTCTTAATCAGTCAAGGGAGAACAGGACTGGCTTGATATTACACCAATGTCTGAACAGCATTCATTTCTAACAAAAACACATGGTGATGCTTTTTATAATTAAAACTCAAGTGACTCTATTCCATTTATTTATTCAGGCACGGCTGTTTCTTCCCTTCCACTTTCACGCTTGTTCAAATTGATTTAACTTTTGAAATTGTCACCACGAAATAGGTTAGCCGCCGCAATTACAAAAGTTCTAATTAAAAGCAGAATGCAAATATATTCATAATTGTGTTGGTGTCTTATCTATTCCCTGGCTGGTGTTACTTTAAAGCAGGCAGGGGAGAAATTACCCTGAGAATTGAGAAAGAGATGAGAGAGTCAGAGGGAGGGAGGGAGTGGGAGATGGGGGGGAGAAAACGGCCCTTGTAGGATGATCTAATTAGCTGTCTCCGGCAGATAACGCCGTGCTCCGGGCGTGTCCTCTGTCAAGGCGTCTGTTAACTGACCCAAACAATATTTGTTGCACGTACATTCAAACAATACACACATGCAGCTAGTGTACACACTTAAAACAACAAAAGCACTCAGCGATGTAAGACGGCGTTCTGGGACAGACGACTCGAGGACAGTTTGTGGTTCGGTAATGCCGTGGTTGCCAAAGATAATTGGCTGTTTCCACACACCTTGCCATATTGTCTGAAGGTATGATGTGCAGTAGTCTAAAGCACCTATTAAACATCTCCTAAACAGGCATGTAACCACACCCTCAGCTGTGTCAGTGCAGCCCTTGCACAATATGCAGTCTATACCGTACTGTATGTTATCTTGTTATATGTTAAGAGTATGTTTTCATTGTAAGCTTCTTTTTTTTATACTTGGTTGTTTGTTGCTGTTTGTTTGTGTGTCTATATGTCGTATTTTGCAAGCACCGCCTATATGATCTGCTTCACTTTGCATATCAGTCTGGTAACTGTCAAGAATTAAAACAGTTTGTCCATTGAGTAGAAACTACTTACTAATCAGCATCCAGGTGGGTTTTTCATTTGGTGCCGACAGCAATTAAGTGCCGTGTTCTGAAAATCTTCCTACGTGGATGTTTTTCTGATTGGTTGACGGTGGTCTAATCGTCTACTAGCAAAACCTCGTCTACTAGTTTGAAACCCCAAACCTCCAATAGGCTGCTAATGATTTGACTAACACCTATTGGCACTGCCTCTATCAAAAACTGTTTTCTATTGTTCCCAGACTGGTATGGAGAGCAGAAAAATCTTAGAGATTGCTAACTTAGGAAAGTCCTACCTGGCTATCAATGTAGAATGTTAATTCACATCTTGATTGTCACTTGGCTGAGTACAGACAAGTGACTGTCCCATTTAATTCTGTCCCTATAGGGTTCGCTAAAAATAGATGTATTAGCTGATCCACAGAGCATTCCTCAAAGCATAATAACAAATACATTCATTAATGCAAAATATTAATGCAAAATATATTAAGACAAAATATTATTGTGAAAATTTTACTTTTTTAGATAATAACTATATTTAAATTAAATGCTTAATAGCTTCAATATAGAAGGTAATGCAGAGTTTGGGTGATGGTGGGCAGGTGAATAATGAACGCAATCTCTCCAGAGATTTAGCCAGATGGTTTTCCTCCTTTCTGTCCTTTGTCCCATTTCCTCCCCTCTTAATGTTTTATTGTACTGTATAATTTCACAACACGTGCAGGTTCACTGACTCTCATTTCACTGATACCAGTCATAAATCCTACACGTTGCCCCTGAAACCTTGTTCCCACGCCCACCCCTGCTCTCTGTTGTCTCCACCGCCCCAAAGCAAATGTACACCAATCAACGAACATGATAATATCATCAAATGACAGGTGGTTGTAGGCAACGAGGCATGCAAACGGGCATTTGCGCATAATCCCACTAATAGCAATCTATTTTACATCATAGCCTCATGAAAGTACCTGACAAGACAGATAGCTATATTGGGTATTGAAAGCATTGAACCCCCAACTGGGTGGTCCCAGTTGGGGGTTCAATGCTTTCTCAGCATAAAACACCCAGAGGAGCAGGCTTGGGTCAGTACACAGCATGCTAGAGTTGAACCTGCATACTCACCTTTGCTACAGTATGTATATAAGATGACCCTCGACTATAATTTGTGTCTCACAGATATGGTTATTATAAAACTGTATACAAAATATAAGAACATACCTAATGACAGTAACTGTACAGTTGTACAGAATGTAATCCTCTTGTGTATGTTTTCAAACCGTTTTCATAGTCAGTCTAAAAATAATTGAATGTTCATAAATAGGAATGCAGCGTTTCCATCATACTGCATGCATCAATAATGTATTATCATGCTCATAAAAGTATTTCAGCTATTTATCAATTACTTCTCAAAAAGAGCAAGAGGTTGGCTGTTTTATTTTCAACATATTCAATAAAAATGTTCTAAAATTATCAGTTCACACTCAAATCTGTGGTAGGCATCTGACAAATTATTTTTTGCAATGCTAAGTCACTTGGATAAGGAACTGCAAAGTGTAATTTCAAAGAGGATATCTGCAGCTCTTACAAATAGGGATGTAAAATGAAGAATATTAGGGGCATTCCAACAGCAATCACTGGTCCATCGTAACGGTACCATTTTGTTTTCCATTTGTTAATGTATTTCAGTACAGTATCTTTAACTAATTGTGTATATTCACCTCTTAATTTATTTAGGTTTAGGTTTTAGTTGCTAATAATAGCATTTTATAATAGAATCCAAGTATATTTAGGGCTTCAGAGCAGCCTACAAGTTAACCTTATAATACTACTTCGCTATTGCAACAATATTAACACTAATAACTATAATAAAAAGGATTAAATTATAGTTTTTCTTCAGAATCAAGAAATACTGGCTTGAATTTGTCAATTTGCTTAAGGTACACCATGCATTATCAATGATTTAAGCGCTTTTAGACCTTTTCGGAGCCATTAACTTCCATTATAATTGGAGGAATTGTAGGAGATTGTAGTGAAAATTTAATTAGCTACTATTACAGGTAGAAACAGGTAGAATTATAATAGAGATTTACCCTTACTTTACTGTACATTGTGCTAATCTCTTTGTGTCACGATTGGCGTGCACAGGCTCGTGCACGCTCCGTGCCTCCCATCCTGGCTGTGCACCTGCGGGGGATTAGCCCCACACAGGTGCACAGCCAGGACTAATTAGGGACCCTAAGTTGGACCAACAGCACTAGGTTGGTCATTGGCTGTTATGCCCTGTACTTTGTGTTTCGTTTATTAAATTACATTTTATGCATCCACTCAGTCTTTGTTCGTCTGCGTTATTACTCTGGCCCGCGCCTACACCCACCCTACAACGCATCGTTACACTTTGATTGCAACCCCAAATACATCTGTTTATTCAGACCAATAGCCTAAAACACAATATATACTCATTGTAATCTGCCTATTGTTGAATAATAAATTCTCTTTAGCTTCCTTACTTCAATATTAAGTCCTCCCACACAGGGGAGACTTTTGTGGGTAACGGTGGTATTCATTTGCTATTCACGTCCATAGACTTTGATAAACAAACTTCTACTGTGTCTAAACGCTGATCACCATCTCTACGGGTAGAATGTATTCGCAGGTTACTCACGTTTGTTGCTGTAGACTTTACTTTCAGATACATTTTAACGTTTAATCCAAAATGTAAAGATATCTTAAATTAAACATTCTGACAACCAGAAAAACTTGAGAACACATACCACTAGTAGACTAGTAGACACAATGGATGTATGTTTTTGAGAAGCAATGGAAGTCAAGTGAAGATCAAAATAAAGATTTGGTTCCATTCTGTGAACGGTGGATTGTTTTTTCTCTCCAAACATCTGTGTGCGGTCTGAAGTAAAGAAGCTACAGAGTTGAGGGTTTACCAAAAGTTCAGAAGTTTATAAGATACTATTTAAAAAATGTTTTTTTAATATATACATTTTTAAAACAAATGTTCCACATGGGTAATTTTTTGACTTTTGCACTATTAATGAGTGTGTTTTTATAATAGGAGATGTGATCCTCCTTTACAGTCCAGTGAAATTGTAGAGAGCCACTGAATAGAAGGCTAGAGAAAAGGTTCTAGCATCATTTAACAGTCCTTGGTGATTTTTTCCTGCATTTTAAGATAGATCTGATTATGATATTACATTAAATATTTGGGAAAAAAACCTTGTTGAATCTATCTAACCTAGGTTTTCTGAGAATATTCTTATTGTGTGCCTTAAATACAGAATATGTTGTACAGTTTATCTCATCTAATTTGTTGTAAATATTAAATTAGTCTGTGCACAAACTTAAATTCTTATCTTAATTTCTTGCTAAATGATTCACAACACATAACGTTGATCGCAAGATTCCCTTTTGGCGATTAGAGGCTTACATGGAACATGTGTTTCAATCATCATTTGTGTTAAATTACACCTTTGCATATTCATTTGGGAGTAAACAATGTTTTCTATTATGCCTGTGTAGTACACCTCAATGAAATAATCTACATGAATGTCATTGGTTGGCTTTTGCCATGGAATATAAATAAGTATTTTGTGTCGGATATTTCCTGTATGAGCTGAGTGCACAGTAAAATCTTAAATATTTACTAACCTTCTGTGATGATCACTGCCCTCATCTGCAGTTTGTGTCTGCAACCAACACAGCAGGATAGTCTAGTGGTCTAGGCGTTGGACTCCCAGCCAGAAGGTCGTGGGTTCAAGCCCCAGAGTCGGCTTACCTGTAAGCATCCTTGAGCAAGATGCCTAACCCCGATCTGCTCCATGTAATAGAACAATGTAATTGTAAGTCGCTTTGGATAAAAGCGTCTGCTAAATGCTGTAACTGTAACACAGCCATGATGTTATCGGCCATAGCACAACCCTGTGCTCTGATGGGGTGGGCAACTTTTTATTCATATAACAATGTGCTGTAGCTGCTACAGTCCACAGGCTGTTTCCCTCATGGAAATGTCCGATTACTCTATAGTCTATTGTACTAGCATTAACTATGCATAATAGTGGCGGGAATTCGATTCATTTTGTTGATTTGGAGTCAGTACCTCTAGATGTTTTGAGTTTTATAAAACTGTCTGCTGTTAAGCATCCAGACCACTACACCATCCTGCCAGATTGTTCCATCCTACATCTTGGTTTACACTCCGATTCAGGTGACAGTAGTATGATTTATTACTGGCTAAGTATTTTGTGGTAATATAGTGGAGGTAGTCTTTGATGGCACTTCTGCCAGAATGCAGCCCTGTGTGACCGGACATGAGTGGCCCCCTTTCCTGAGAGACTCTGTTCTACCCTGTCCTCATATTGGAGTATAAATGATCACTACATTTCTCAATAAATACTGTGAAAATGGTTGACAACCTACAACATGCAGAGTGAAGGAACTGTGATTTGATTTATCATTTAATATTCATTAATTTACTTGAGGTCAGAGTGATAGTGACATAGCCATGTTAAAAGGCAGGATGTGTGTTTTTACATAACAGAGGTACCCAGCGAACATAGCAAAAGTTACATAGCAACATAGCAACATAGCCTACTTATTTTAAAGGGGTATGGACATTTTGTGGAACATTTGCCTGTTTCTTACCTTGATAATAATCCATACTGACACTCAACAGTAGCTTCTTTAATCATGTGTAGCAGGTCAAAAGAACATGAATGAATAGCTAGAGGACATTTGGTCATAATATTTTGAAAGTTAAAGGGCTCTATTTACATTATATTAGAAATATTTCCAGCTGGAGGATAATTACACTGATATTCAAATATCACTGATATTTGATATTCAAAGGAATATGATCACAAACTTTTCCTTTTTCCTTTTTTTCTGCGCACAATACTGTATATACAGTATGGGCCATTCCAATTTGAATCTTGTGCTGAAGGGTAAATGTTTAGCATTAAGGGTAGGGTGACAAGTGCTCACTGAACCAAAAAAGGCCTTTCCTTATAAATTAAAAACACTTCTCATGAAGCAAGACACTCTGGAACCAGAAAAATAATTTTTATTAGATGATACTGTATGTCCCTTTAGGGACGTGATGGTAAGAGAGTGAAAGGCCTGACTAAACATCTTGTCCAAACAGACACAATGGGAGTCCAATTTAGAGTGTATTAGACAGCAAACTTGACATTGTGCGTATAAACACGGTTTTAAGCCTTTGAAACAAGTGGCATGGTTATTTTCCAGACCTATGCGACATTAATGCTTGCTGAAACGTGAAGTTTAATTTGGTCTTAATGCTGTGTCCGTGCAGATACCTACCTCCAATCTGACTGCGTGTTACAAGATTAATGGAAACATATTTACATAAATAAAGCAGAGAAAAATGTGTTTGTCACATTTTTTATAGTGTGGCTTTATGGAGTCTAAAAGCACATGAATATATACAGTTGTTAAACGTTCCATGGAAACAGAGAACCGCACCTAAATGTAGCTCTGTGTTGACAGAGCAGATAGAAACATGGTCTCTCTTTTGGTCTTCCACTATACAACTATAATCTCCTCTTTATTTCCTTTTTCTCAGGCCAGTTCTTATGACCCACCTTTACCCCATTCCATTCTTCGATTTTACCACTTAACATTGAATCGCTCCTTTTCTCATCTCTCCACCCTTGTCTCGGCAGGGGCTCACAGAACGTGCCCTGGATGTGGAAACCCCTCCATCTGTAAATATGGTGCTTTCTTGGTAGAAGGTGAAATGATGGCGGCCATGAGGGGTGAATGGATGATGTGGACAGCCTCCTGTCCAATCAGAAAAAAAGACATATCAGATGATTATGCTCTTACACTCATGATTCTGCAGTGAATGTATTTCAAATGTGACAAGAGGAGTAAAAAAACCAAAAACACAATGATGTAGCCTAGCGAGAAAGAGAACTGGTTTGATGCAGCTACGTTGCGTCAGGGGAAAAAGACCGCCGTAGTTGGTCTTCATTTCATCTCCCTCTGCCTTGTCTCATTCTTTTCTTTATCTAACTTATTTTTGTCCGATAATTTGTTTGCGAACACTTCTGTCCCCGCAGGTACATAACACTTATCACAGCGATCATTGGCGCTCAACACGGCGGTCTACTGAACAGCCTCAGGGGTGTGGGCAGTTCAGCAATCTTCTACATTCCCTAGAGTAAAAAGCGTGATCCAATAGAAATAGCTTGTGGTTCACAACTCAGAGCGAGAGATGCTTTGATGGCCGTTTGCTTTATGCCGTTTTTCCATCCACCCATCTTTCTTGCTACAGTGCATGCAGTATAACTGTTTCAGTGACTCGTCCAAAGTGCCTTCCCACTGCATGGCAAAATGCACTTCTCATTATTTCACCACACTTCTCCAAAAATGCCCTTTGAAAAGACATCCAGCGATAGAATGAAAATGACCAGTGACCGGGTTCATTACTTCGACGCTTCAGTGCTTTCGGGCAGCAAATCGTGTATTTGGTGATGTGTTGATGATAAATGACATGTTCTTAGACCTCTCCGTCCGTTCTTTTGTCCATGGTGGACCCCATTCATCCTCATTGCCATCTTCCTTGTCCACCCCCTGCCTTCACAATTGTCCAATTGTTGGAAGAAATATACAAAAGTGTCCAATTACTGCCTGTGGTCATTAGAACAATGGAAACAGACACGTCTCAAGTGTCTGTTTGAATCAGGATGAAGCTGGCGTATATGAGGAGGGAGCTGGTTTGGACTCTGTAGTGAGCATCGACTTCTGCATGGCTGCACCTTATTCTGGTTCTGAATTCCTCCTAAATTTCTTACTGTAAAATAGGATTTAGGTGATGCAGATTAATCTGTGGGTTAATCTTCCTGGGGTTCACACAGAATATTTGATTAGAAGTGTATTTTGTCAGACAATAACTTAATTTGTGCTTAGATAATACATGGATATATTGTATTAAAACCAACTATCCATACTGTAGATATACTGACCTTTCATTATATATCATTGTATGCTATAACATTTCAAATAAAGTACTTAAAATACATATATTTCACCATGGTAGTATAAAAACGAATGAATGATTTCCAGTTAGTTCTATCACATTATGTGAATTTAAATGTAAATATTATGAATGACATCAGATTCTATAAGCAAGTAAGATCGGATCCTCCCTTAGAGTCCAGTAGCCTATGTTACAATGTAAGATTTACTGGTTACCTAGCTAACTTTCACCATGATCATTTACATTGGACACTTAGGGCTCTAGTTTCTGGGCGATGCAAGGCCGATGCAGACGGAATGACAATTTCGCTGGTCGCAAGGTGGTTTTTCTCTCGCCTGGGGATTTCAAATAGGCTACAACCTGATCTACATATTTGCCTGATCTATGTATTGTACCAACACTGTAACAGGTTTATCAAAATGCTCGTAACAGTCGTAACAGTTGCCACAAACACGCAGACCAACCGTAAGAAGACGGTCAATGATCCTGCAGTGTAGCTGCTGGTAATGGGCGCGTGCGTCCTCTGTGCTCCGACCCGGCGCACCTCATCATGGCCTCTAAATGCTAGCTCTTGCTTCCCCAGAAACACAACGGTGTGAATGAGACGTTTCAGAATTTCTCTGTTTTGTCTGACATTCTCGTTGTGTGCCATAGTATCTCTCCGCTTTTGCTCGCTTATCTGTAGATCAATTCTCGAGTCGCCAAAGGTTTATAGGCTCACGGTAGTACACAGGTGTCATGGGGTAGACTTTTTTAAACAGTTAAAGTTGCAGAAACCAGTGCCCTTTACTTTTCAACTTTTTAAGTTGAAAAGTAAGCAGTCCCAGCCATACAGATTACATTATTGGTTTTCTGACTGCCTGTAAGTTTGAGCTTTTGTTTGAAAAAGCGTTCTCGAAAATGGTAACGCTAATAAATCAGCCACGTGGTCCTCTTCACATTATGTTGCCATTTCACAAATAATGAATTGATCTAAAATTGTCTACTGTATCTAGCCCACTGATTTTCAGTTATCTTGCTTCTCTATTATTGCTCAGCTCCGTCAACACTGGAGGGAAGATCATAAACTGCCACCATCTGTAAGCTGGGGTATTTGCGAATACCCGGATGATGTTGAAATATTTACAAAAAGTTCCACCTTCATCCCATATCAAAATTGGCTGGTAAAACTACCAAATCAAATGAATCCCCCCATTCCCTTAAACATGTAAGGTATTCGTTATAGTCACTTAAGGCCATGCGTGGACAGTTGTAAAAACACAGGGATTCACTGTTCAGACTTTTCTGCCCAGCGACTATGACAAAGATCTGACCAATTTTTGTCAGAGAACAGTCATAGCATATCTAGGCTTGCTAATGTTTCAGTAACTCAAAATCTAAATTGTTTTATTGATTAAATATCAATGAAATATATAATATATATTTATTATATATTTAT
This sequence comes from Percopsis omiscomaycus, assembly GCA_027575585.1. Lineage (NCBI taxonomy): Eukaryota > Metazoa > Chordata > Actinopteri > Percopsiformes > Percopsidae > Percopsis > Percopsis omiscomaycus. The sequence continues at coordinate 11,103 of JAODLI010047510.1, forward strand.
TTGTTATTTCTTTCTTAGGCCTTCACTGAAAACCTTGAAGGCCCAGAAGGTTTCCCTGTGCAAAAAATCCTTCTCACAATTTGTGCCTATAAATCCACAGGATTCTCAGCTATTTCCAGAGTGCACTGAAACTGGATTAAATGGCAAGAGCTGTGTCCAACCCGTGACCCTGAATATAACCTGCCCAGTAGCAGGATAAGGGCCCTAGTTTTCTGCAGCAGAGGCGCACAGTGCAAATACACCGCGCAAATCAATCTAAGGTTTGGCCAATTCTTTTTTGCTAATTTCGGGACATGTGGCAGTGGTGGTAATTGGGTGCAATGGCGGCGCAGTTATAAAAGGGTTGGATTAGAATAAATAAATTATCAGTAGGAGTGGTGGGGGCTGTCTTCAGTTACGGCCAATCCAACCAAGGTGAAACGCCAATTTCATAATGGACGGCGTAAGTCTTTCCTGTACATTCTATGAACACAGTAGGAGACCTTAAATAGTTGTGATCACAGATCAATTAGCCTAGGCAATCAGTTCGTCCTTTCAGGTTGAAGGAGGTTAACCCATGTGCATGTGTGTGAGGTTATCTTTACTATATACAGTATGTACCATTTGTGCATTGTGCACTGGTTCTGAACGCATACGGAAACATTTGTGTGTGTAACACTGAAGGCCCTGTGTCGAGGGTCACTGTGGTCATGGTTCGCCACACCAAAAATAAATAGGGAAAGCCACAGGTTTTTGATCTCTAAAAACTAGTTACTTTTGGTATCAGAGATCGTAGAGGCAATGTAATATCTTATGCGTCTTCTATTTTAACCAAAAATTGTCAATTCAATTATTGGTTTTGCTTTGCTTTTTGCCTGTCTAAATACACTTTGACAAAGGATATTAATATGATAATATATTCAACATGCTTTCATTTAACACCAAAACACCAATAAAGAAAAGTAGACAACATAACACTGAAGCAGTTATTTGCCCGTCTCATTACAAATGACAATCACCATGTTATGTCTGTTCCAAACCGTATACTATTGTTCTGGAACTAGTAGGACACATTTGTATGCCGTTGCTTTACTGTGATAATAGTTTCATATTCTTCATATTTCTGCATATTTTTTCTTGCATCTTCAATGAGATCTTTCCCATGTTTCCCACTATTAGCTGCCACCTTTTGATGTGCATGTGCACAGAGATTAATCATAGCCTGATGGTCTGACCCTGAACCCTGATGATGATTATGCATAGTGACATTGGGTCCAGCTATGTAGTTTAGTATACTGTATACAATTCCCCTTTGATAATACCTAATGTTTTCAGTTTATTCTTGATACATTTTGCTCCCACCTAGACCAGTTTTCTGGTCTGAGTCTAAAACTCCTAGCCTAAAGGGGATATAATAGCACGCTATGGTATCGTCAACCAGAACATTTTACATCAGTTCTCAGAAATGTGTCCTGTCTTCTCAGTTGGGGGTGGTGATCTTTCAGATGTGTTGGAACTGGGTCACTGTCATCCTTATAGAGTATACTGCTTGAAGTTTCAGCTGCTCCTAACAGTATAGTGGCAGTCCCATTGAGTTTTCTTTTCTTGTTTAGCAATAATAGTAACAACTAAATATTGCTGGATGATTATTTTTAATTTTTTTAATTTAGTCAATGAATCTGTTGGTCCTTGTCTGGTCCTTTTTATTGCCAGTGTGAAACTTTCTTGGAATTATGTCTGAAGACTCGAAATGTTGAGTCGCGACGGTCGTGGTGCGAATTCGCCTCCGTTCCCCTTGCTTTTTCGCGTCATTTATTTGTGACATGCTTGGTGTAAAAGGGCCTTAACACTAATATAAACAGTGTCCTCTGGAATTACCTTGTTATAAAAGTTACACTTTCAGTTTTGACTTACATTAAAAGTCCAATATGCAGTTATACGAAACAAGCTGAATCTCCATCTCACATGTGCAAGGTTTAAAAAATATTTAAGGAAATGTACAGTATATTTTGTTTCATGAGTCCATTTGTACTTTCAAACATTGCTTAGTTCAACTTAAAATTATTTTGGCCAAGCCACACTGATCCCCTAGTGAAGTAGTCTTAAAACCAATGTCAGATTGCAGTATACAGTACACATATCGTCCTACAAAATTATTACATTAACTACTGACAATGAAAATCTGTTAGCTGGCTAGGGAGCATGACAATTATATAATCAATTGATTACTAAATTCCAACCTCTTCACCATTTGTAATTTTGGACCACCCCACAGTTTCATCCAAATCATGAGAAGATATTGTGTGTATAATATATTATGTATATTTTATTTTACCGACCCTTTAAAAACATCTCTAATTATAACAGCAGAATTATAAATAATTGTTAAGCAAGTAATTTTCATCGGGTGCTAGGTTACAGGATTATTAAGAGATGAAAGTCAAATTAGGCTTGAGGCCATCAGATTTCAGCATCATTCTGGCCTGCATCACTGTTAGGAAATATACTATGTAAAAGGTGCGGTAGGTAGGATTTAAGAGCTATAATCTTAGTGTAATTTCTTAGAAAAGCCATAGACATCCTTCAGCTCTCAGTGAGTGAAATGCTCTGAGAATATCTGCTCTGATTGATAGCCATTGCCTCTATAGATTTTTGACAGCGCCTGAAAGAATTTTGGATCTGCCTTGTGAATCTACCTTGCATAAATGCGAGCACACAGCTACAACAGCTACAATGGTTCACCATTCCTCCCCTCCCACCCAACTCTGCTCTCTCACTTTCACAGCTACAAGTGAAAGTTAGTTTTGCAACACATTTATCGCGAGAAGTGTTGCAAAAGTTAAAGCACGCAGATTCGTCACTTTGTGATGCGAGAGAGCACACTTATGAAGTTACAGTGACCAATTCAAGAAGTTGTAATCACCGAGTTGTGGTTGCACTGGAAAATGGACTCAAGTTAAAAAAAAAAGAGTAAATGTTGGATTTGTAAATATCAATCTACACATTTGTGATTAATTTTCTGTGACTTCACATTCTATGACGAGTTTTAGAGCCACATTGTAGAAATATTTCCAGAATAAAGTCATAATATTACTAGAATAAAGTCATAATATTACAAATATAGACAGCCCCCACTGCTCCTACTGATAATATATTCATTATAATCCAACCCTTTTACAAATGCGCCGCCGGCTGTGCCTGCTTACCGCCATTCCGAAATTCCGCCAAAAAGTATCGGCCACACCACAGATTGACCTGCGCCGTGCAGCTGCGCTTGTGCCTTGACCGAGAAACTAGGGCCCACAATGTTATCCCCGCTGGAAGCTGCATCTGTGTGAATTAAATAGGTGAAAATGAACGAGGTCAAAATAATTGAGAAGGCTCGCTATGCGGCCATATTGATAGGCAGCCTTTAAGGCTAAAAAATCTCTGTTCTCCCTTTACCATGGCAACAGATGATGGGAATGTAGTGAGTCACCTCAATGTCCTCATTTTCCACTTTTCCTCTCATTGAGGAAGTGAACGATTCAGTTTGCTGTAGTCGCCGCTACAAGAACCTGTGAAGGCAGTCATTTACTGCATGCTGCCAAAGCAATAGTTATTATTGCCTGTAATAATTCAAATATTCACTCCAATATACTGATTGCCACGCTTCCAGTGGTTAGTTTGTTCTCAATCAATTTTAGGTTAATTATATTTGTTACTGTGTGGTCTCCATCCTTTTTGTTAAGAGCCAAAACACTTATGTAAAATGTCTAAACGTGTGTGGTCAATATGACATGAATCTAGACAGTTGGAGTTGAGATTATTCTGGTCTGACTTTGGATGGCAAAACTAAAATTCCCAACTAAAAAGATATTTAATTCAAGCGTGGAAAACCAAAGCAATCAAAATAGAAATTCATGGCCTATGACCATGGGCATTAAAAACGGAGGCAACAACATTAACCACAGTATGAGCAAATAACTAATTTCTCTATTACTTATAAGTTCTAAGGACCTAATAAGTTCTCTTTTGATCAAACAGACTGATGTAAGATTCAGTTGCTACAGCAAGGCTTTGTAGTTCAACCCTACACATTACAGACAAAAGTGTTTCACAGAGTTGCAATACAGTACAATCTTATAAAATGCACTGTCCATCCATACCATTCAAGGGGAACATGATCCCAAACAAGCACTGACCCATTATTTATATTCCTTGTATACTTAATTCCTTATAATATATAATGGTGAAACATTGTGCTCATTAACAATGTAATGGTATGTGTCCTAATACGAAGACTTTTCATCCAGAGCAGTATCTAATAATGTGACATTTGTATCTTGTGTATGAAGCCTGTCTCCATGCTGAGGTGAAGCACTTACCAATTAGGTAGAAAGTGCAGAGTGCCACCCACGTTGTAATAAAGCCTTTCCTTTTGCATGCTTACTCCTCCATGACAGAGAACACTTCTAGGGAAAAAAAACTCTTACAGTGTTCTTCGGGAATATCTTATACAAAAAGTCCACTGAAGGCTTACAAGTGGTAAAAGATTCAATTGAATCAGTTAGCCTACATTTATAGTAGCTAGTTAAAGTTTTATTTGTTGTACCTGTACCAATTTGCTGTACCTATGTATATTTTATTTTTATTTTACATCCTATTACTGTAGTTATAGTCCCAGGAAAACCTATTTTCACTTAAACCACTTACAATTAAATCTATGTTTTAGATATTTTTTATATTTTATTACAAGAGTTCACACAAAGTACTACTAAAAGTACTACTAATGTTTTTGCTTCAGCCTTGGCTAAATAAAAACATGCCAATACAATTCAGTGCTATCTACTCTAACATGCTGTAGGCTACTGATGATGGCTTCAGTTTTAACCGCTTCACCAATGCCTGTCAGACTGGCAATGGCAGCGATTGTTCTGTATGAGTACATCTCGACATTTCCATTTAAAGGGACACTCACGAGTGTTGGCTCACGAGTGCATGCCCCTCTCACACCAGAGTGGCGGGTACACCTTCTACTCTTCCCTCCCACAACTCTCCTCTTCTATAGTTTTTGTCCCCCATTCTAAATTAAAAGATCTGTATACTGTATTTAGCTCTTGATTTTCCCCCTGCGCTATAGCTACCTTCAGTAGTCTTGTCATCACACTCAACAAGAGTGTTATTAGAAAATAATGTTTCAAATATCCAAGGGCAATAAAATGTTCTGACCCTCATGTTAATAATGTTCCACCAGAAGCATTTGTATAACCAGAAAATCTTATGGGAAAAGGGTTCGGCTACGCTATTTATGTACGCTATTTGTACGCTTTTTCAAATATTAAATCACAATAAGCATAATAAGCATAATAACAGCTCACACGTGTCAGAAGACAAATTGAGTCTTGGTGCAGTTTCTTTGTCAGAAACAGATTCTGAATGGAGGCAGGGGTTCACATAGCTCTAACCCAGATGACTGAGCAAAAGAAAAATGAACATAATATGCCAAATAACTTGTAATTTACGCATTTAACTTTGGGCTTGGCAGTAGTGGTATTTCAATCAGACCACTCTCGTCTTATGGTACAAAAGCAATTTATTAGGACATATAGTATGCTATTAACAATTTATCTTTGGCGGAATGGCTATTTCGGGGGACTTCTACTCATCATACTGATGTGTAGTATGGATGTATCGAAACAACAGCTTTATGCCCTCAAATAGGCCAGCAGCAGACAGAAGTTTTAACAGCAATAACATGATGGCAATCATGTATGAACATATGCAATCATTAAAACATAAATACAGTAATATGCATACACATAATACCCGTAATAGGGTCAAGCAATATCTGAAAACAACACTTAATATT
>JAODLI010047530.1:0-66287 GCA_027575585.1 Percopsis omiscomaycus
CTTGGAGCCCTATCTTGTAAAAAATAAAAGATATAACAGACTGTATATACAACAAACAACAACAAACATGTACTCCAAAGAAATAAAACACAAATTAAAGTAATAAAACATTTATGAAACATTGACGTCGACTGAAAAATGTCAATTTATACACAATAGAAAGGTAAACGATAAATTATTATTATTATTATGAATTATTATTATTGTGCCATTACAGGGAGAAGGCATGACCACTAACTGGACATCCATTCTCTTTGATGTTACGCACAACAATGCGTACTGGGGGCAAAAGAATTAAGCCAAAGAGGCCTTGGCAGTTTTCCCAGATGAAAAGAAGGCCTTTGGAAAGACATTCAGTATTAAAAAGTGTGAGGTTTTACTACTCTGATGACCACGGGATGTTGTTCTCCCTTGGCAAAAGCCCCTTTTTTTTTTTTTTTTTACAAGAGATGCCCGGCACCTCAGGATGGATGCCTTGGCTTACAAAAGCAAAGTTGTTTACTCATAGTAAAAAATAGGGCGAAGGCCATCTTAGCCACATCTCTAATAAAAAGTTGTGGGGAGCACAGCGTGAAGACCAGGAAGGAAAGAGAGACCAAGAGAGGAAGAGAACATTTTAGGGTGGTGTAAAATTGTGTGCTGCAGCTTTGTGCAGCGAATAACATTTTAGCAAAACAATTTTTTGAAGGAGGTCTCTCTTGCCCTCATCACGTCTGGGCCTATATTACACTCCGTTTCGTTTCAGGATTTTCAATGGATTTTTTTGAATATTGACTGATAATACAGTAGCCTGGTTGGCTTACAATGGCAGACATTTAAGGATATGTTCAGGTCATATGTGTGGGCAGCCAAGTATGGCTACATTTATTAGGCATGCATTTCTCCTAGAAAAATACAGCACACTGAAACACAAAACTGTGGCTGATGCTTAAAGCCAAGAAATTAGAACAATGAATGAATGTTCTCCTGAACAAACTTTACAACAGCACAAACGAGCACAGTGGATTTGTCACTTTGGCATGTTGGCACATATGACATGCACCTTGAGTCACAAGGGCTTATTTACCAACTGTTTTACATGTTCTTCTGGTTAACTGTGTGTTGCTTTTTACCCCACAAACAATTGTGGGAATAAACTTCTTATCCAAGCCATCTAGCTGATGGATTTTGAAGAAGAAGAAGTAGTATACTAGTTACACCATTATCTGTTTCTATTCAACCAACTAATTGATGTGTATCTTGTACTTTAAACTGGAAGTGGGCGTGGCTGATCGGAAGTTAGTATTTTAAGCCCGACATGGATATGAGTTGATCAGAAGTTGCTATATTTTTTTATTAGAAAACTATTTACAGAACATCCTCAGAATTGAGCTTCAGAGCAATGTTTTAGATCAGGAGTAAGATAGCTATTTACATAAACATAAATGTATAAACTTGTGTGAATGAATAAACAGTGAATCAATGAATGCAAAAGAGATAGAGAGAGTGAATATGTCTTTGCAGTCGAACACGTAGGCTACAGTTGAATATATATTCTAATATTTAAAGCCTATAAATAAAGCCTATATATATATGTAAAGCCATAATTTGTAATATTTCATAAATATTATGAAATATTACCTTTCTATGTTGGTTGACTAACAACCTAACATTTGTTTATGTTCTGTTTTTCTCTCAATGGCCCTCATTCATAAAATGTGCATACAATCAATTTTGATCTTAGAGCTGGTATTTATTAATATTAGCTTTGTTGTATCCTTACGTTCAAACCCACATCTGGTGGGAGACCAGACATTTGTAAACTTTGAAATGCCTTTGTGTAGGCAATGTAATGCCTGATGCACTAGACCAATGAACTTGCTTTGCCTTAATTGCTCTTCCTTGCTCTTCCTAAGTCAGTCATGCCTATATCCACATACTTGAAGAGCATAAATGGTCATTATATTTTCGATTTCGATTGCCATCTTGATTAGCAAATAGGTCCTAATTGACTAGTGAAAGTATTTAAAGCACTTCTTTTTGACCTGCAGATACAGGGCAGGAACCATATTGACCAGATGCGGCAGTTTCCTGAATCACACTTTTAAAAGATCATAAGTCTCTTCCCACGCTTGAATCTGAGATCTTTTCTGAGAGGTTTTCATGAAACCAGGGGAACTGTCTTTTTCACCTCAGAAGTATGAGTGAGTGAAATGTGAGTTGGCATTATATTGAGGAGATATTTATTGAGGGGACAGTGGTGTAGGGTGGGGTTTTACACAGTGGAGATCTGCACTCTTCTACTTTTAAATTAACTGATCGTGTCAACCTGGGTGATTTATGCAAACAAGCACGTGTCCAACAATCCAACATAGACATAAAGTGTTGTAATACAGTGTTGCAACTGTATTCTTGTCAAAAGCATCGCGTCCGGTACAAGGCAAGTTCTAACAAACAAAAACAAACAAACCGAGGTAGGAGCGAGATGATGGTAGAAATAAGAAAACAAACCAGTGTAGAAGCAGTGAGTGTTGCAAGCTGCTAATCCCTGTGGAGAGAGACGATGGTGAGATTGTGTTGTCGGGCGCAACAGCAGTGTAGGGAAGGAGCTCTGTGTTTGGCTAGCCTATCACAGAACGATGTGGACACAGCTACCCAATGAGGATTATCCTTCATCACGATTACGAATATTGAAACATTTTGCCATACACGTTTCATCCGAGTATTCGGCTCAACCCTAATACTAGTGTTTGCTGTAGTAACAGTAGTTGCATTTGTAGTAGTAAGACTAGTAGTTGTAGTAGTAGCTCCATTGGTAGCAGTAGTCATAGTCATACAATAGTTGTATGTAATTGTATTTGTTAACATTTCTATTTCTTCTTTTCTCAGCTGCTCTAAACCGTTTATTTAGAAAATGAATTTTACTCCATAGATAGTACTGCACATGTATGGGCATGCATGCTCCTCTTGATATAATTGTGTTTTGTGTTTTCTCTCACTGGTGTCTTTGTACATGTCTTGTGAGGACCGTGCAGTTGCCATGATACCACATCTGAGATAAACAGTGTTCCAAACACTGTGGCTGGTGGCCAGAAAAAGCATGGAAGCCCTTTGTTTTTTGTATGTTTGTTCTCGCAACATAGCCTCGATTATTTCTTCAGAGGAACGTCATTGCTCAGGGTTGTAAGGTTTTCTTTTGTAGGCTAACTTTTATTAGGGAAAATATCCCCAAAAAATTATATTTTGCCTTTATTCCAGAGGCACTCCTGGACACACTCCACTCCAGTTTGTTCCAGAAGTGACCATATTGTTTAAACCAGCAATATAAAGACATTGTTTTGGTTCGAAACTCCAAGAGTGCATGTACCTCCCGCACTTAAGTACTGAGTGGCTCACACAACCCGTTACTTCTCCCTCTACAGGGCTCACATCATTCTCTCCCCTACAGCCACACATTAAACAGTGAGCTGGTGTAGACATTAGGGGTTCTGGGGACGCTATAACACAATCAAGGAGTGTACCCTTAAAAACAAAGGTATGCCATACCTCTAGAAGCTGCTTTTTGCTTCAACCAACTCTAATTTCTGCTCATAAAAGAGGCCATGTTTTCAGCCAGCATAGTTTCAAAAGCAACCACGACTTCTCAACATCACATATAAACATGAATCCGGAACGAAATGGGAGAGAGATAGGAAGGGCGGGGGTAGGAAGGTGGCGAACTATGGGTGAGAAACAGGCGAGTGCCATTTCAGAGCAGGCCTATTGTGACAGGGTTTCAGCAGGCAGGCTGAGAGAGAGCAACACTCAAGTTGGAAGGGTCAACTGTTGAACCCCAGTGGTTGACACATTCATTAACATACACATACAATGCAGATGCAGCATACCTACACACACATACACACACATACCCGTACATGCAGAAATATGTTTCTTCGTTTCTTGAGTTTTTCTTTTGTGTTGGTGCTAATAATATAACTTTTGACAAAATGTCTACAAAAAGTGGTGTTACCAGATCAATTTACAATAAAGAACACAAAACATCAGGTGCCCCTTATTATAAACATCAGGAGCTAACGCTTTATCAAGCCATATATTATAAAGTCAGACTCTATAAATTGTAAATAGATAGATTACAATTTAACTGGATTTTCATGAATAAAATGTTAGGTGGGAGTAGGCAGAACGTGAATTTACCTGGATTCTACCTATACAACAACACAGAATTTTTAATACATCTTCTGAATATTTGTAATTCAACCTTATTTGCATGAATTTTTTACTGGATTTCCAGTAAACTGAGCATAGATTTAGTTTTTTTGACATACAATAAACTGGAGAATAAAGTATGAATAATCACAATTAACTAAATAATTTCCAAAAAATTAATGTTATGACATATCAATTAAAAATCAAAAAATAATTAAAAAAAATAATTATATAAATAAGAACTTTCATTAAAAGATTGCATATGTGAGTAGGCTCACACAATTCCTGTTCTGCCTTCTCCCACCTAACATTTTATTTAAAATCCAGTCTTATTACTGCTATATACAGTATACTATTAACTGAATGTAATTAAAGGGACACTGCATAATAACACCCTCAGAAGCCCAAAGAGTTTTTCCAGTTTGTTGCACTCACACAGCTACACACAACAACAGTTCTGATTGGTTGAAACCAGTAAGAGCATGAGCCTCCTCTTCCACTCCCACAGGGGGGGCGCTTTTATGCAATCCATGTGCCTCTGTGTATAACACCTAATGTACTGTACATGCACTTGCTTGAAGTAAAAAAAAGTTTGTTATATGAAGTAATTTTCAAATCCAGCAGTTCTCCTCCTGTGATTTTCCTGGTGGCCTAAACATAATTCAAATTTACTCCATGCTTCTATGTCATCCCAAACAGCAGTTACCATAGCTTTCAGTTTTGAAAGCCATGCGACAATTTACCTTTCTCTAATCCTTGTGCTCCTCTGTGTATGACTAAACCTCACAGGGTCCTGTCCTGCGGCTCACGGTTCCGAATGAAGCACTTGAAGCAGTTATTCTCCTGCTTTTATGCTGACTGACTAAAGAGAAGGCTTCTGTCGCAGGGTTGCATTAGGTCCCCCCCTTCATCACAGTAGATCAACCCTTACAGAGAAGAAAAACATTTGATGTTAATGTGATTTTAGTTTTAGTTTTTTTGAGACACGCTTGCACATACACATATCACGTGTTCCTGTCTACAGGGGATTGGCAACTGGAAAAGGTCCATATGAGTCAACAGGCACGCATAGCGCTTGGCCTGAAACCTGAGGGAGTGTGCTCAATCTGGGGGACATAATGCCCTCCCTAAATCCCATTCAGCTGGGCCAGTGCCCCTGCATGTCCCCCCTCCCACCCCCACCCCCACACCCCTCTTCCCTGACAAACTGATATTCTTTAAAGGCTGCCCCAGGCAAGGCCAGTTTACAAATATCCAACTTGACAGGCGAGCCAAGAGGAAACAAGACCAATGACCCACGTGGAAAATGTTCCAGTGCAAAGACTGGGGAAAATCATATACTCTAGTGTGCTTTTTGTCTTTTGCACCGAGCCTTTTTTCCCCCACATTATTTTGATGTGGAATTTGTATTGTCATATTGTATGTATCTCCACAATGTTTCTACAAACACAGCCTCCATCGTTATAGTTCCTGGAACCAGGACATTTTCCGTTTTATACTTGTGTTCTGTTCTATTTCATTCTGATCTCAGATGCTTAATCTGTTTAAGATGATACCAAAAAAAGTTTTTAAGGTATCCACACCTTCTTTAAAAATGATGATGCTTTGTGAACTTTGACAGTACCAAAAAAGTAACCGTACAGCGATTCAGATGTGTGTCCAAGGCTTTTAACATGGTCCGGGCTGAGAATCACACCTTCATCGTCAGCCAACAGACAGAAGCCAAGATGGTTTGGTAAGTAATCCTTTGAAAAGACCAGTGTGTTATAATGTCATGAATGGTGTTTTCAAAACTGCTCTAATTTCATTGATAACAGGACAGATAAAGACAATATTACAAAAATGTGACAATTTATTTCCAATGTCTCTTACTGAACTCGATCACAGGCCTTACAATTAATATTTCGAAGTTTGGGTCCACAAAACACAACATTCCTACCTTAATAGTCAAAGAAAACAGTGGGACTACAATATAAATGCTTCCCTAAGGGTCTCTCATTTCTCCAGACTCTCAATAACTGCCCAGTTAATCCACAATGGGTGTATTTAATTAATTCCCTGAATCACCTGATGCCTGTGTGTGAGACCCATCTAACAATGCTGCTCAGGGCTAGTCTTGTGATGTCACCTTATTGCTGGGGTTGCACCCCCATCAGGTAGACAGCTTCCAGGACATTGGTTGGAAGCAGCATGACAGTTTATCATTTCACTTTTAATAAGGGGCAGGTTCGGTAAGGGAGACATTGCAGGTTAATTACGGACACATTCATTAGGATGCACAATTTCTGCTGCTTTCTGAGTTGATGTAGAGTAATTAATTGGATTTCACCTTTGCCTTTATGACCTGTCTACAGAAGTTTTTATTCGGGTTTGCAGCTCCAGACATTGCAGTCTAGCGCAGTCAATGTCCCAGTAATTTATGTGCTCTGTCACTGTGGTAATTGGCTATATTTCCTGCGCGCAAACACCTATCTAATTAGAAGAGTCACCCACAGGTTGCAGAGACATCTGAGGGAATCCAAAATGATTTTGTACTTCTTTGAAGCATTGCAGAATCATTAAATTAATTTTAATTAATAATTAAAAGCTTGTTGACTTGATGTGAGATTCATTATAATAAGATTAGGACAGAGGCTATATTAACTTTAATATACAGCATTCTTGGTGTAATGCTTTCTAACAAAACCTGTACAGTACAGCTTCGCAGGGACACTGAAGCAGCATTCCAAAGAGTCAGGAGTCCAGTTTTACAGTACTTTCCATATTTCCCGTAGGGTTCAGAATAACTCGGAGGCAGCATATGTGAGGTTTATGGGGAAGATTATGTGTAATGGCCCTGCCATTGTTGTCCCCCAAGGCCAGATCTCAGAACCCCCCTCCACCCCCGAACCACCTTCCCGCTTACTCCTGACATTTACTTGTGACTTATATCAGGACTGGGCCTAGATGAGAAGCAGGATCACATTTACATTTCATATACAAATGTGTCTCTGGTATACTGTATGTATAAGTGTGTTTGTTCATTCTGTAGAGTGAAAAAAATAAAAATACTAACGGTATATCTGAAGTGATTTCACTTACTTTATTGCTCTATATGGACTGGAAAAAGCATTATATAGCAGGAATATTGCGGCTTTATTCCGCCTCGCCATTCTGTGTAAAAGGTATGAAGGCTGAATGGGGGGTCATAGTTGTTCCGCCTCTGCCGGCAGCAGAGGTAGTCACACGGAACTGTCTGTGTAAACGGGACAACCGGAATGACGCAACAGGGGTGTGACGTTTTGATGGAGCTTCTCAGAGTCATGTATCCACAAGCACGGAATTATTTCATGAATGAAGGTTATACTATAGCAGATGTGTCGCGACCGAACTTCTTGATTAATGAAAACATTCTTGGCAAATGCTTTCGCTTTCGTCCGTCTTGCGCCAGTCCAAGAATCGCAACCGTTACAGTAGAATTCTGAGGCTATCGGCGGCCACTATCAACAATATTGTAAGAATAATACTGATTATAATAACCATGTGAGACATGTGACGCTACATTGTGCAAATGAAAACAAACCAAACTGGATGCAAGAACAGATTTTACTTCTTGGCAAACTTGTGTATGAAAGGACATTATTAAAGGAAAACGTGGAGTCGGGATAACTTCTAAAACCAAAAAAGTGGCAAAATATATGCTCTCTGTTATGTCCAGAACCACCGATGAGTGTGAAAAGCGCTCGCATTCTATGTAGTCTAAGCCAAGGGCAGAGATTGCAGCCAATTATTTTACACCACTACACTACACTAGACCACAATGTTTTATTCTCTATCATTCAATGTATTTAGCCTATACAAAAATGAACATAAAAGTATTTATATATAAATGAACCTCGTTATACGTCATCTCCGATTATATTAACATGTAATATGTAATTGAAAATATATATTGTATTTATTAGGAGGAGGCTCAGCACCCAAGGCTCGATTGCCTTTTGTCTCAGTGGTGTACAGCGTCCTTAACTGATACGGCTATTATTTTTAGGAGTTTCTCCTAAATCGGCAAGTTAGGAGCTATAGGCTTAAGATACTTATGTATCTTATGAGCCCTGGCCATCATCTCAAACAACAAGGTTGCTGTAGACCAATAAACAACTAGTGTGTTCTATGGGTCTGTCACATAACTGTATATTCAGATTGTTACAAAACCCAGTAGGCTTCATGTTTCTAACACTATAATGACTCAGCATCTACAAGCACTTTCAAACTGCCGGCACAGTGGCTGTATGGTGGTCCCATATTTATAACTCCTGACCTGTTCGACCCAGTTATGAAATTTGGCGCACCTGCCTGTGGATGTGAATCTAGCTCAGCTTTAAAGTATTGTTCGATTTGTAACATGAATTTCATTTTTGCCCACCTTTTGCAAGCAACCACTCATGCTCGTGTAGCATCTTTCTGAGTGCCATTCTAGTTATGCGGCCAACCAAAATTGGAGTACAAAAAAATAATTTATTACTGAAAGAAAATAAATGTAGTTTTTTTGAACAGCCCGCTTCCCAGAACTTAGGAGCCAGCCAGGTGTATGAGCCACGTTTGTGACTGTGATGATTGAAAAGTTCCCCATGCAGGAAATATATACAGCACCTTCCTAACTGGAAAGGACGACAACCCTCCAGCTCGCTGCAATGACTACGCATGAACCAAAGGTATAGTGACTTTCCCCTCGGACAAAGCGTGATGGTATTAAATGAGTGTGCTTGTTAAGCAGGCGTGTTCAGCCTGAGGTAATGCATGTGGTTCTTACTGAAAAGTCTATTATAAGCTTGGAGGCTAGAGTAGCTTTTTCTCTGATGGAGAGAGTGAAGCATGCTGCTCAAATGGAGCTGAAGTCATACATACATACTCGTTTTAGTTTTTATTTATTTATATTTGCTTGTTATTAAGCTACAGTAAAAAATTGAATTACCAATTTAAGGTCTAAGGTATAATATTATAATTATTTGCGTCTTCCAAATCTGCATATTTTCAGCACCTTTGTTTTTGTAATAAATTACATAATAACTATTAAGTTACACAACACCTTATTCCTGTTCGGAAAGTTAGGATAAATAGTTTCCGGAAACACAATCTACTATCCTGTAACTTACAAACAAGACTGGGTTCTACAAACACAACAATAACGCAGTGGAACTTATAAAGAAAAAAGAAGAAAATAATGGCATTTATTTGGATTACTCTTTTTAAATGAAAATTCGCTTGTTAAAAAAATATACACCCACACAATGATTCATCTTGATTTTAGATAACAATTAAGCTATATTCAAATTCCCAACACCCTGTAAATGAAAATAAATGGTCTAATGAAAAAACAATAAAGTGATTATTTAAGGTATCAAAAACAACTAATTAAATAGAAATGTTTAGTAGGATACTGACTGTGCTGGACCATGTCATAGGCCTACGTTTATGTTATGTCATGTCTGAAGGTAAAAACCAGTGACCTTTACTCAAGAGCAGAAAGCCCTGACCTTGTACAATGCGCCAGAGAAAGATGATTGAGTAATTAAAAGTAGATTAATCACAATATCTTTTCTCTCTTTATTCATTACTTCACTGTCAGTGTGATGTATGAGCCATGTAATAGGACTGAGTGGGAGAGGTCTTCATTCACTCGCGCTAAACTCGCATTTCGAGAGCCGCAACCAAGACAGAGCGTGACATGGAGCGAAAAAGAAGAGAGAAAAATGGAGGAGAGATGGTAGGAAGATAATGTGAAAGGCTTAACTGCTCTGAAAACTTGTTCTGATTGAAATTGACCCAAGACTCACTTCTGAGATCTCCCAAATGGAGAAATGTGAGAGCCAGACTCTGGTTTTAATTTGAGTGGATCTTGCGGTTGGTGGTGGTTAAACTCAACATCAAGCATTCCCATTTTATTAAAAGCAATGAGTGAAAAAGCACAAATACATTGCTGTCAATCAACAAGACAGGCGGGTGAAAGACATTTTGTAATCTGTTTATTAAAATGATTAAATACATTTACATTTTCTATTTGCCACTGAAATGTTGCTTCAGTTGTCAACCATGTCTGCATGTCTGCAAGAGTGACAACAATATTCTAAATTGAATAATAAACAGAAAAACCTTACCTTTGTTTTCTTGTAAATTGTTAATATATCTACTTAATGCCCAATCAGTTTATTTTACAGTTTCATAGGTAGTTGAAGAACAGAATGGGAATATAAGACGCTTATTAAAATCACAAAATTCACTAAACAACAAAACAAAACGTGTTAAATATATCTGGGAAATCTTATGAGTCAATAGAGTAGAGAGCAAAGAACTAGTACAAGCAGTGATGTGCCTGAATGCGTTCATTGAACGATAGTTCATGGACGCGTTCATATTTTGGGTGAACGTGAATTGAACGTACTGTATTTCTGCCTGATGAACGTTACTGCGAACTCGTTCATTCTGGTGTCTGTGAAATGAACTCTCTCTCAGTTCAATTTCGTTCATTAGGGTGCCAGATTTCTATAGAGCCTTCCACGCGAAAACCCCGCTAAAACACACCGTAAACAGGCCTTAATATGTAGCGGGAAAAACACGCTATCTGGCAACACCAGCCACCAGGGTTGCACCGCCGAATGCCGCATCATCAAAAAGCAGCATGGAGGTGACAAAGCAGCAAGGACGCTTTGTATGATCATTTAAACAAGTTTTATGACAAGGTCGGTGAGGATGGGAAAAATCTCACATTTCTGTGCAAACTTTGCCCGCCGGCTTCAGTCACATCCACAGCAATCCTGAAACGGCTATAAAGCAACAACGGGGAAATGCTGTCCCCTCAATGCTAATGTAAACCCTGGTTTGATAGATAAGGATTCAAAATTGAATATGAAGATGAAATCTGACACATAGTTTCAGTGTTAAAACTGATAAAATAATTGCTCTCTGTGGTTCTATATGGGCTTTTGCAATAATTTAGAAAAAAAATTGCTTGCAGCAACATATGGAAAAAAAGAACTATGAACTAGTTCATTTTTGGAACTGTGAACTTAGTTCAAAATTTTGAAGTATGAACTATGAACTGAACTAGTTCATTTTAAAATGTGTGAACTGAACTTTGAACTTCATGTAGAAAGTGAACTTTCCCATCACTGTACTACACAATATATTATAATAATGCCTTGTTCAAACTGCCAGCCCAAATCCTATTTTTGGCATATCCAGATTGTGTCCAAATTGATTGAAATTCTGGAGTGCAAAAAAACACATCAAATCCGCTTTTTTCAAATCAGATCCAAACCACATTTGGAGGTTGTTTTAAATGTGATTCCAATGGGATTTCTACAGCTGCGTCTCAGTCTGGACGCAATGGCCGCTCAAATCGAATTTCAAAGTGTCTTTTGCATCATTCGCAACGCGACACACAACGCAGACGTCAAATCCAGAGTGACGGAAGTGCTGGAATTCATGCTGCTACTACTTGAATTTTCTTAGGGATCAATAAAGTATCTATCTATCTATCTATCTAGGGCAAAAATAGTCAGTTGATACGGTTATGCATCACAATGTATACCAGTCTCCTGTGCCGCTGAGTTTGTCGCAACTGGACAGCACAATTGTCATCTGCGTTGGAAAGTGCCTAGTTTCTGATGCCTACATCGTTACCACAGCAACCCATGCAGATAGGTTGGTGATGTCTGGACACACAATTCCAATCTGATCACTTGCAAATAACAGTGCGGACAGTCGTCTCAGAAGATCGGATTTAAGAAACAAATCTGATTTGGATGCAGTCTGAACATAGCCTTAGTCACTGGCAACATCTTTTATGGATAACAAAATGAAATCAAATATATTTTATAGTCAGTGATGTATTCCATTAGCATTAGCTAAACACCTCTAAACCAAACACAGGAAAAGTAATTGATATATTAAATAAATAAAAAAACTCAAAACAAAACAGTGGAAAAGTAAATTATATATTCAATTACCATTAGCAAAACACCTCAAAACAAAACAGAGGAAAACCTCATCAACTCACTCACCCACCCAAACCATCATATCCCCTCCCCATGCGCAAACAATATTTCTATTCTAAATTTGTATTGTTAAGCGCTGCATTATACAGACCATAAAATCTAACATGAGCAAACAGGACGGACAAGACGTAAATGACCCTAGTCAGCCGAGAAAACAGACAGATGGGATTTTTTTTTATTAAGTGGTAATTCACAAGCCGTCAAGAGTTGCAGCGGTACCTTGATATAATCATAAAAACACAGAGTAATGGATAACAACCCTTTTATGGCCAAATAAACACATCCAGTCATGTATAGCCTAGTCTGTGAAGGAAATGACTTTTGGTTTGTATGTCCATATACTGTAAATAGCAATTTTTATTACAAAGCAGAGTGAGAACGCAGGCACAAAGCAAAGTGCACAGTACACTATGTGCTCAATAATGTTAGAGCTATACGCTATGAACTTTCACTTTGGGAAATATATTGAGTCACAGGAAGGTTCAGGAAAACAGTAGACAGTGGAACCCTGCAGACACCAATTTAATAACATGTTTTTTTTTTAATACTGTGTTGTCTACGCTGTATAGGAGATAGCTAGTGAGGGTAAAACCTATTCTACCAATGACCCCAATAGTCGCTCTAATACAACGCCAAGATTATTTATCTAGGGAACTAAATACAAGAGAAATGTCTCATTCTACTATTCCAAGGGTTTCCCTGAAAACCACATTGGAAATTTCTTTGTGGAATATACAGCTCTGGTTAAAGAGAGCAACATTTTATTAAAAACTAAATGTTTTAGTTTGTTATACTAACAATGAACCTTCATGTTGTCCAGTGATTAGACACAGAAGTGTTTGAATCATTTATTGGATGCAGCTTCAGTTGAAATTGTGAGAAGCTTTGATAAAAAGTTGTTATTTTAACCTGCGTTTATTTGACAGGCAGTTGAAAGTCGCACTGAAACAATAACACCCCAAAGTTGAGCTGGAGAATATGCGTCCCCTTTGTGATTGCTGACAGGCTGGTAATGATGAGCTCTCAACTAGGATTTGCCAAGGGCTAGTGATTACGACAAGTTCTTCAAAGTATGACACCTCTACCTGGAGCCCAAACAAAGAAAGAACATCACAAACATTTCTGGAGCACTGCTAGGAAGAGTTGAGCTAAATGTTTATTTGCACCCCCCCCCCCCCCCCTTTTTTTTTCACCAGCTCGTTTTTATTATTCAGGTTGGAGACTCGCTAATGAAAATTACTTCCTGCGAAAAAACAAATGAACTGTAAATGCCATTGACTGAGAGGTGCGTACCTTTTTTTCCCCCTCCTGCCAGCGCTTTACTGCAATGAGAGCTGTCGAGTATGAATCATATTTCTCAGTTTGCACTTTGTTTTGCCCCCTTACCCATGGTTTTCGCAGAACGAAGGCTGTACAAGAGGAACAGCCTAAAATGGAGGAACACTTCAATGTCGCCCTTTCCTACTCTCCTCCACGAGTGATTATACAATTGATTTTTTTTTCTACTGGTGGTGGAGGCAGCTATGGGAGCAGTAATAACAATTTATCTTGGCTCCTTGTTCCATTACTGCGAGGCTGCAGTGAAACCAGAGGAAAAGTGCAGTATTTTATGATTTATGGGGTCTATTTGACCTGTGCTTATTAGAGGGATCTACAGAATGTGATGCAGGCTTTGGAAATAGACTACTGTGGCTCTGCAATAGCAGTTTCGCACATGGTCTTCCTAGAAGATGGAGCGCGCGTCTCACTAGATCCTGACCAACCACGTTTGAATGTACAGCAACTTTGCTACAATGATGTAGAATCTTCAAGGTGCAACCATGCGGTTTACGTCTCATTTAGGAGTTAAAATGAAAGTTAAAATGAAAGCCCGCGGGAAGGCAGAATCCTTTCCAAAAACACTATTGATAAAATGTTCTCACACAGAAGACTGATCATAGGCAGGTTTTACAGAGAGGCGTTTTCACTAATGAACCCTACATCCCGACTGAATTACGATGCAGCACTACGCCAACTTAGCATGGGTGGGACCCAGGCACCAGAAACTGTTAAGAGAGGTACCAGCAAGGGAGGGAGGGGGGTGCTGTTGTTTGCTCTCTGGGGCCTCTGGTTATTCCTCATTGATTGGCATTTATGGAGCCATTTAAACACGGCAGCTAAATCCCTGCCTCCCTCCGACCAAATCCAGCTGCCTCTCCTGTGGCTAGTGATAATATTTAACTGCTGACCTTATCTCCTCTCCCCCCTCTCATCTCCTCTCCCCCAGCAAACGTGGAGCATGTTAATGTCTCACGCACGTGTGGCATGCTAATCTGCAGACAGTTTGATTGAAGATGAGTATCACTGCTATGGTAAACAGTGACATGCCCAGGGCAGCGACACCGTTGGGTGAATCTTCAGGGGGGCATAACCGTTTGCACTCAGGGCCAGGACACAATATTAGAGAGATCTTATGGCGAGATGCATAGGTCCAAGTCAAAGAGCCCCCTTAACTGCTGCAAACACGAGTACGCGGTACGAGCATGATTTACAGAGCAGGCAGATCTTGCCAGATCTGTAAAACCCTGCCCTGCTTGGTGTAAGACACATTATAACAAAGTAGAGGTGTTTTACATGAGTGCACTTAAATCCCCATTAAACAAAAGTGGTGTTGAATTACCTGGTAGTGTCATTGTGAGCCATTAATTTCCAATTGGACTCTTGATAAAATTATCTAGAAAAACTAGAAAATTATCTGATATGCGCAAGCTTTAGGGCTTTATGGCTAAATCAGATGTTGCTATATGATGTTAAAATCTTCCCCCGAAAAACTATTGGCCAGGCATAATTTACCTTCATTATTATGTGAATGTATGTATTAATGTTATTTTTGGAATATAAAAGAAGATAAACAGATTAATAATTATTCATATTCATATAAAATAATTAATATGAAAATAGATCAATCATTCATATATAATAGTAAATTCACATTCTCTTGATTTTCTCATTTTTTAAGTATAAAATCAGAACATATCATCCAGTATGTGGCCAAGCCTACTTTTGCTGCATGCAGCACATAGGTACTATGTATGTATCGGTATCTTAGTGCTATCATTAAGTGCCATGAAATCAAATTAAGTTTCCGGGCAAATAACACATAACACATAACCTACATACAGTATGTTATTTGAAGAGCTAGCTACACATCCTTCTGTGGCCTAAACCTTCGCAAAGAAGCATCTATTTTAAGTATCATTCATACAGCAATTGTGGCAACTGAAGTGCCTAAACTGAAACTCACATTTTCCAGCACTTAGATGACTACATCACTTTGATACAGTATTTGCACTTAGAGAGGATAAATGTTCATGAGTCTCTGTCTTAAAATTGCTCGCATGCAGGATTAAGCATGACTTTTAGCATTTTGGGGTGTTTTGGTGAGGTGAAGTGCTATATCTTGTCAAATAAAAAGGTTGTGTGTTTTACAAAACACCAGGAGGGCCCTTTTAGTTTTCACTGCGATGTCGGACAAAGACAAAATATCCGCTCCTGGCTGATCAATAGTGAGAGATATGCCCTTTCCCTATAAGTACTAGAAGTCTGGCAATTAGCTTGATTATTGCAATAAGGCAGCATGTACCGAAAGGCTAAACATGGAAATAGGAAGCAGAAGAAATTTGAGACTTAGAAAAGTCTACACCTCAAGTTTTCATTCATTTTATTATATATAATCCATTAGAGACAATCAAACAGCACCAGTTCTAACCCTCCTATGTAGTTCTCCCTTTCTAGAAATCCATGGGGTGTCTGAGAGTGAATATCCACAGTTATTACACAGCTAGACTACTAATGAATCTAGGGAGTTCTCTGCCATTAGGACGGAAATCCACCAAGACAGCAGGCGACATGTGAAGACATCGACTCGGCAGAGGTTGACATGCCTGGGAGGGTATTTCAACAGTCTCTACAACTCAACATTATATTTCTGCAATGCAGGTAATTAGCCTGATAGAAAATACAACGAACATATAATGGTCTTTTTATGACCAACTCCTTTCTTCGGTCCAATATACCATGGTAAATCCAAGCTGTTTCATTGTGTGTTTTGAAACGCTGAAGGATGCCATGTTTCCTTTCCAGCTCTTCGTTGTCTGCACTTCCTCCTCACCCTCGAGTCTCACTGTGCTCTGACTCGTTACCGTCTTTGGGCATTCCCTCGATCCGATTCAGTGTTAACTGCCGACTAAAGACATCACGCGACCTCTGCCTTTCACCCCCACACATTGGCCACCGTAGAATCCACTGAGCAGACGAGTCCTCCCCACCCCCGCCGCTTTGACCGCTTTCTGCTTGGTGTATTCCAGTCTTTACTCGCACCGCCTGTTGTGGCCCATGCTGTCTACTTCCCTGGCCAAACATAATAATTCACTGAATAGAAATGAGCAAACCTTGACAAGCCTGCAACATTCCCTCAAACAAAGACAGATAAACAATCCATTTTCACTGGATTTATGCTAGCAGTATCGATCTTCGAGTCTAATTTTGTATAAGGCCCCATGAGGGGAAAATAGACTCAAATTAAAATGTTAAGTGTGTGCTAAAATGGCACAGACCATCTAAAAAAAAAGAATGCTCACCATCAGTGAGATAAAAATATCCCTAAATCTTCTCCATTCTCCTTGCATGCAAGTTCAATGCTACCCGCGAGCTAAAAGTTAAGTAAAAAGTTAAGATAACAAATGTACACAAAGTCAGTATAATTCCTGGCCTAATTTGTGTTTTAAGACAACCACACATCATGAACAGAGCATGGAAGGTGGGTTCTAGAAGATTATTTCGATGACCATGACCATTGTCGATTCAGTGAATTTGCATTCAAGCTGCTTAATGTCCACAAGGGCCATCACTGCCAGTGATATGGCAACGTGCCATTAAATGTAAAAGTAGTTTCCCTTAGCATGTCAACTCATATCTGGAATGTGAGTTGTGTTGGCACAGTGGGCTGGTTCAATTTTCCATTTCAGAACATCAATTGCTACACACACATCAAAGACACCAGATGCCAATATCTTTAGCTTCATTTGGAGGGAGGAGGAAGGGGAGCAGGACATTTGCATAAATGGGGATAACTATGCATGGCTGTCATTTCAAAGATAATCAGACAAATTCAAAAAACATACCAATTTCACATATGGTTCACAGGTGGTTCACGTGAAGTAATTTTTATGAAAGGGTTCGCGACTGTTGGAATGTGTCAGAAATTATCCACTTTGCCGTTATTTGTTTATTTTCTGGTTTTCTCGCCAGTCAAGAGGATTTCATATGATTATGTAACTTGGACAAAGCGCTGGTACAGGGCAGCTGCTGCCAAAGAGATGAGAAACAGACAAATAATGTAATGAAGCGAAAGAGAGAGGCTGCAGAACAGAGGGACAAAAGTAGAAGACAAAGGGCTAGACAAGGTAATGGATATGGAGAATAGCCAACATCGATTATCATTAGCGCCCCCAGATGGACCTCTGTGATGGAGAGGTTTTCTGAAGCCTACCTGAGGAAGAAGGAGGGGGCATTGGTGGAAATCCCATAATTCTTTGGCATTGGCATTCCGTCCTAAACACACTCGCCCCTTGCCCACTGTATTGCCATTTGACAAACAAAACATTGACCTATGATACCTATTAGTAGAACACCACATGATAAAACAGATTGACAGTGTAAAGGCAGCAAGATTCCCAGGGATTTGCTACTCTTCATTTAGGTTTGGCTGTTTTGGGGTTGTTTTTCTTGTGAAAGTGATCCCACTAAGCTTCAGTTACACTGACATTGAGGTCTGAGGTGGCCAATCTTATACCGTAAGTGTTCCATCTGCAGACTTCCACTCTAAGTAGATATTAATCATGTTTGCAGCATGTTTTGGCTCATTATCAAGATGAAAGAAAAAGGTTATTTTGCCAGTGGTTTTGTCTGAAGAATTAGGAATTAAGATTTTTTTATTTTTGTCAGGAATAATTCCATGGCCAGGCCGTACATATTTTAAACAGATCCCCTACACTATTGTTTAAAATTGCCACCCCCGGACTGTAACAGACACCATTTCTTCAGATAATCATCAATGTACCTTTGGCGCCCCTGCTGACGTAGGGGCGTCTTTGTGAACCAAACATTTAAAATTTGGATTCAACACACATCACCGACACTGCTGTCACTACATGGTTTGTGGCGTTTCACATATTGGAATATCTATTGCTTGCATTGCATTTCTGCATGAATGGTTTCTTAGCTGTAACACACTCATCAACATTTCTTGTAAGGCTTCTTCTCACAGATGAAGTGCTTCTCTGCAAGATGACTTCGCCAGATGTTCAGCAAGCACTTCACTGAATTTCCTTCTGCTACATACAGCAGTGACTTTTAAGCCCCGTTTATCAGATTTAGACAGATGTTTGGGTTTTCTACTGTGTTCGCTGTCTTTCTAAATTCACCTCTGAGGATTAATGCAATGCCTCTGCCATGTTCAAAACACAAACCTGATTTTATGTCTGTTAGACCAGTGGCTCTAAAACTCTTTTAGGCTTCTGCTGTGGTTAGGGTCCCTGACTCCCAACCGAAATGTCCTGGGTTCAAATCCAAACATGCTCGCATCCTAGAGGAAGATGACTAACCCCTACCCGCTCTGTAATACATAATTATAGTTGTAGACTAGAAAGACAATGTATTATAAGCAAATTCGATTATGGGAAAAATAATATTAGATTTTACTGCAAAATTACATAGTAATAGTTAATAAATGGAGAGTGAGACAATTTGATCGCTCCGGGATCATATAAAAATTATATTTTATTTAAATTCAGTACCATTTTGTTTAATTATGGTCATCAAATGTTAGAATTTCTGTTTTCTCCTAGGTACCCCCTGAAATACCCCCATAGAATTGCTGTGTTAATGTAACTATGTCCAAACCTCTCTTAAGGGCAACCTAGCTATTCTGTGTAAAGTTTGATTCCACATACTAGCATACTATATGTTAAATTCTCCACCCTCACACAAAGTGAATGTCCAGTAGTAGGGTGGCAGGATACTCTAGGGGTCTAGGTGTTGGACTCCCAGCCGGAAGGTCATTGGTTCAAGCCCCAGAGTTGGCTGTAAGCATCCTTGAACAAGATGCCTAACCCCTACCTGCTCCATGTAATTGTAAGTCGCTTTGGCTAAAAGTGTCTCCTAAATGACCTAATTGTAATTGTAGTAGCTCAAATGAGGAATTGACTAAATACAGCTTGAA
Organism: Percopsis omiscomaycus; assembly: GCA_027575585.1. NCBI lineage: Eukaryota > Metazoa > Chordata > Actinopteri > Percopsiformes > Percopsidae > Percopsis > Percopsis omiscomaycus. The sequence goes on from JAODLI010047530.1 coordinate 19,480, forward strand.
ACAACCCTGTATGTCATTAGGATGTCTCAAAGGTTTGGTAGCTATTTGATTTTATTATTTTGTTTACTACTTTTCCAAGAAATATACACGTATGCCCTAATGAATACATAATATCTTTGCTCAAATTAAAAGTTTTCACCGCACTGTATATATTTGAGAATATAGAGCAAAAATGTACAGCCCCAATACTGTAAACTAATGACATCATCTGTGCGAACCCTAGGCCTCACAGAGCAGCCATTAGGTTTAATAAACCACAATAAAATGTAATTTTTACACCGCGCCTTTCATTTCCATAAGCCCTCTCTTTACGGCCCTTCCTTGCTGCTTCACTTCACTGGTTGGGGATGTCAGACGATGGGGTTGGGGGTGGGGTGTAGAACACTTTCCCCGCTCCATTTTCATTTGAAATCATTAGAAATTCAATTCCCAAAAAATTACTTTTTTATTTTTTATTTCACAGCAGTCCCTTAAGATGTTCTTGCGTGACCCACTTTTGTCTCAGCGGCAAAGAATCATCTCCCCAGCAAGTGTACCTGTAAACGTCTAACTTTCTCCATTTGACTCCCCCTATCCTTGTTTTAACAGGGATGCTTTTGTTTTCTGAGTGTTGGTTATAGAACTGGCTGATGGCCACTGCAGGACATCTCGGCCATTGACTTTGAGTGTCCCATGGTGACTCTGGCAGCTGGCTATTTTCGTCTGCTCTATAATGTTGTCTGGAACCTGTGTGCCAACAACAGTATCTCCGTGCACGTGGCGAGACTGATAACAGCAACAATGTCCCTGCTGTCCCCGTAAAAGTTTAGGGAAATTGAGGGAAGTTTAGAGTTCATTTACCTGTGCCCAGTTTATATACAGTGTCTATATACAGAATTGGGTATGCAGATTTGGATTTGCATCTCTCAAAGAACATGTCAAGCCTGCTGTTCAAGAAAAGACTGTCCTTGTTCCTCCATTACCACAGGACCACTTTCACTAAGCATGTTGGGGTTTTGTTTAGCCCCCCTTCTTAATCTTAAAAAAACTGTACATCTGTCACTTTCTTGTTAGAAATGAAGTATAGGAAGTGGGTACAGTTGCCACTTTATGTTCAAACATGAAAAAAATGCACACACTTTTCGGTGTCTGTGCAAACAAGGCTTATTAAAGGCGACATGCCATAAGCCCGTTGCCCCGGCTTTTTCAATTTCCTGCTTCGCTGAGCATCCTATAGCAGGGGGACACCACCTGTCCCCAGGAAATGCCTCAAAGAAAGTGACTTCACATGTGCAGTAATATAGGAATCCTGTTTAAATGGAAACACAATCCCATTGATGCGGTCCATCTGTATGTGAAAGACAAAAAAGAAAGAAAAGAAAAACTGACAGCGCCCTTGAGGAAAGGTCGGATACTTGGACACTAAGTGAATGATGATTTCAACGAAAACCGCCATGCTCAGGTGAAAAATGTAGCCCTAATAGCGCTAATGAATGCTCCACCCTTGAGTTTATTAAGCATGCATCCTTGAAATGAGGTCCAGAGGCCCCCGCCGCTGATCTTAAACATCATCAGCCAGGAGCGTGCCGGCTCTGACAGGTGGTCTCCTGTCGGGGAACAGGTGACCCTCCCCCCCTCGACGCTGTCAGTCACAGTGAGAGAGGTGACATTAGGGACGGATCCTACCATGATGGAAAGGGCATCTGCACAGCATGCACGCCTGTTAATGACCACTATCCAGAGCCGCTTGGGAAAATAGACACGCAACGGCACCTTCTTTTACCTTTCTTTAGTATTCACACAGTCGCGTAACAGCTCCCCCCGTTCTACTTAACGCTCACAGACACCAGGAATTTACAGTATATGGATGTATTAATATACAGTATAAGTTGTCCTCATGCCAGAGGAATAGTTTGTAACTAGGAGTAGAATGATACAGTATCATTGGTGGCATGAATTCAGATGCCCATAAATCATTTTTGAGATTGAAGATAACGCTTTTATGTTTCCACTTTTTCCCCTATCCCCAGTTGTATCTCTAAGTCTCAGGCCCTATAGTGCAGAGGAGCTACAGTACAGTACACACTACAGTAAAAGCGTATGAGCATTTTGAATCTTCAATGGCATCGCTCTGAGAGTGCGCTCGGTAGAAATGATGAAATGGCTGATGTGCCGAGAAGCTCAAAGAGAGAAATTGTGTGAGCCCTGTATACCGCTGAGCAAAATGATCCCCCCGAAGTAATGTCAACGACAGCTGCAATCATTTCCTCTCTCTTTCGCCTGTCGTCATGGCTTAGATCTTCAGTCGGTGATGAAAACATGCTCTGGGGCCACGATCGATGCCATTTCATTGTCTTTCCTTGCTAATTGAAAAAGGGATCGGGGCTAGGTTGTTCGGAATGGTCCGGCTAATCTTTTAAATCATCGTACTGTGCATGTTGATCTGAGGGTGGAGTCCATCGGAAATGTTGTCTTATATTATTCCACAACATAAATATTATGAACATAAGAAATCTGGTTTAGCAAATCTTTTTTTAAATATACAGTATATTTAGTGTTTTTTCTGTAATTTCTGTAATTAATGCAGAAATATTCAAACAATTCCAATGAGCAAAATGGAATAAGAAGGATCTTTTGAGGATTGGATTTGGTTTTGCATGGTGTAGAAAGACACCAAGACTAATAAATAATAGACAATGTCATGTATAAAAGATCATTGGTGCATTATTCACTACTAATAGTTTATTCCAGAGATACAATGTTTATCAAGCACAAACAACAAATCCATCTAATACATTTCTATGAATTTTTGATAGGAGCTGAACTTTGTAAATTATTCATGTTTAACATAATGACATCTTGACTTAAAACCCCAGACACGCTATACAGGGATCTTGCAAGTTCCAGAGGTTTAAGCAGTAATTTAAAAAGACGTTTTAATGTCAGTTACTATAAATATTTATTTAAGTTAAGTCAACTTTAGAACAGAAATACACAAACACCGGTTACTAATTAAGGTATCAAAGTTATGTTAAGCTTTATTTAAAGGCAGTGGATATTCAGCTATTATAGGGCAAGTCAACAATATTTAGCCGCTATGTGTTCTGATGTTACATTTAACTGGGAATTTTGCCCGCAAGGCTAACCTAAATCTAATATTAACCAGGTCAGCAGTTTAAACTCTAAACTGAACCATTACAATTGGATTTTGTGACTCCCAAATGACTGGATCCTTATCTTATCTACACTACAATGCTCAAAGAAATGAAGGGAACATGTAATCGTCACAGTATAACACCAAGTCAGTTAAACTTCAGGGATATCAATCTGTCCATCTAGGAAGCATAAGCGATTCTGAATCAATGTCACCGGTTTTGGTGCTCATGAAAGTGACAACTGGAGAGGCAACAGCATGGATTTGCATGTGGTGGCCAAAGACAATTGCTCTCGCCTTATCCTTCCTGACTGATTCTTTTCTAGTTTTGCATTTTGCTAGTGTCTTTGTCACTACTGGTAGCATGGGGTGGTACCTGCAGCCCATTCAGGTTGCACAGGCAGTCCAGCTCCTCCAGGATGGCACATCCATCACACTGAGCACATGTGACAGACATGAAAGAGTCTGGAGACGGCGTGGTGAACGTTATGCTGCAACATTATCCAGCATTGTTTGGCGGTAGGTCAGTGATGGTCTGGGGAGGCATATCCTTGGAGGGTCACACAGAGCTCCACGTGTTTGGTGCTGGAATGAAATCCTCAGACCCATTGTCAGACCTTACACTGGTGCAGTGGGCCCTGGGTTTCTCCTGGTGCAGGACAATGCCGGCCTCATGTGGCATTGATGCCATTGACTGGCCCGTATGTTTCCCAGACCTGAATCCAATTGAGAACCTCTGGGATGTTATGTATCGGTGCTTCCGACGCAGGCAAGTAGCGCCACAGACTGTCCAGGAGCTCACTGATGCCCTGATCCAGGTCTGGCAGGAGATTCCCCAAGACACCATCCACCGTCTTATCAGGAGTGCATACAGGCATGTGGGGGCCGTACACACTACTGAGTCGCATCATGAAGTGACTGAAATTCACGCCAGTTGGAACAACCTGCAATTTAAATTGTTTACTTTGATTTTCGGTGTGAGTTTGAATACAATCCTCAGTCAGTTGGCAATTTGTTCTCAACAAATTACACAATGCACAGTAAAGGTTTTGATCCTAAATATATTTTGTTCAAGCGAGAACCAATGTATGATTTAAGTGTTCCCTTCATTTTACCGAGCAGTGTATTTATAGACTAAAGCCCATGCTATACATAAAACCAACAGGGTCTGACAGGGTCCCAGACTGTGCCCACCATGGTGCTGGAAGCAAATGCCAGCACACTCACTGCGATGATGGTTTAATGAGAGGAACAAACAAAGAATGATCAAATGAAGAGGAGGAAGAAGAAGATGATACAGTGGCAACACGCAGAAACACAAGTCTTTATTGTCATTCACTGCTTGTTGATTTCAGTGGTGATACATTTGAGTCAACATAGCTACACACAGAACATGCGACCCAAACAAAGGGCTTCATATGCCTTATCTTGTCTAAACTGGACAGAATCGGTGGCCACTGGCTTTGTGTTTTAGCTAACAATAAACATAAATTTGGCCAACAATAAACAATCCTTCATTCTGATGGATGTTTCATTCATGACTGATAATAAACACTAAATAGACACTCAATACATTTGCATCATATCCACCAATCAGAGCTCATGAAGGCTAAATAGCTGTTGACTTACCAGTGTTGTTCAACGGCTAAATGTCCACATCCATATTTAAAACTTTTTCTAGTGTTGAATAATGTAAACTTACTGTATCAGGCCTTTGCCTTGTTAGCCACATGCTGCTACCTTCATAATAACCATTCTAAAATAGTGGCAACCTTCTCTTGAATGGGTAGATTAAATATAACAATGATAACAAACAAAAAATTGTGGGCCTGGTTTAGCGTTGTCTGTATGAAGGAGGATTGGTTCATGGAACTTGGTGAACTGGGAACAGGTGTGAGAGATAAAAATTCTCCCTATTCTCAAGCAGCACAGCGGGGGGACAAAAGAGACACACACAAGTGAAAAGGGCTACAAGCTAGTGGATTGCCTGCGAATATCTTTTTTAATAAAACACGACTGACCTAGTCGGAGTTACACCTAAGAACTTGGACTACGTGGGATTTCTCCACAAGGAGAAAAGTAATCGTAAAACATAAGGAATTTCTTTACTGCACCATATTTATCTCCACATTTGTTCCCGTTAAGATGATTTCCATCACATAAAATACAAAAACACAATTTCACCGCAGGGAGCCTGCCAACCAGACACTGGACATCTGCATCTTTTTATGCAGCACTAGTGGGAAATCGATGAAATGGTGATACGATATAGTGAAAAATCATCCACACACAATGCCAAGACACATTTCCATATTCCATTCCTGGAGACAAAACACATCTGAATAAGAATGGAGATATGTGGGGGATCAGACATTGTGTCAGAAATGGAATAATCTTAGCTCAGTGACCATACAACCTTTCAGATATAATAAGGTGACTGGGTTTTGGGGAGGGATGGAGATTGTCAAGATTTTACCACATGAGCAGAAAAGCAATCGGTGTACACTCGCATCCCTTATTGTAGGGGAGACAACATAACACACATACAGTAGGTAAAAAAAAGCTTCCTGATTTTTTTTTTTAAATTATGCCTCAGTCAAACTCCATCAGTTTAAAAGTCAAAATAGGGCAATATGCTAGCAAAACTGAGGGGTTGAATGCCTGCCGTTATGTGTGATCTGCTTCCCTGCCTCTGCATATAATATCTGCTCTATCTGATTAAGCTAATTTGTGAGACAAATGGCCTTGAAAAAAAACCTTGACAAATTCAATACAGAGACAAATAATAACAAAACTTGCATAATGTTATTTTGACTCATGACTCATTTATGACCTTCGTAGCAACAACAAAGAGTGTAGCAGCCACAATTCGTTTAATGCCGGCCTTTAAAGCATGCTAAATGCGTTACATCTCTAACTCAGTTGCAATAAACATAGTGAAACATAATAGACAGTGCACTTATCAACAGACAAGAGCTAGTTATCTCCCTCACGGTCCCATAGCATGGATGTCTTGGCAGCTAGCCCTGCTACTCATGGTAGCGTTGCTTCAAATTAATGAAGGCACACTACAAATGAAAGGCCATATTGAAATGTTACAACCTAGATGATACCCTCATTTTTCAAGAGATGCAGTTGTGCTGAGGAAAATAAAAACATTCACCATGGAGACTAAAAACCCAAAAGACAAAGAGACTAAGATCAAATGAAAATGTTATGTTTGATCTATATCATATGAGCTTGAGGACAGGAGAATGTAAAATCTTGTCTCTGCATCAATATTGGTGTTCTCAAAAACTCGGAAATTCATCTAGATGATTCTCTCGTGTTGTAAGGATAAAAACATAAATATGTATGAAAAGCATCTAGAAAGTATTTTCTAATTTTAAAATAGTAAGACCATTGTCATTTCAAATGTTATAACATAGCCTACAGAAAGTCCAAAACCAACAAGAATTTTCTCCTACTGACTAGCTAACCTCCGATAACTCATATCTTGGAAATGAACATGGAAGTTTTTATCTGAAACAAATGTATGAAGTACTATGAAGGCTTGTCCATGTTTACAAGATATGAGTTACATCTGATGGTAGCTAGATGGACAATACTTGTTGTCAGTAGGATTAATAAATTCTTTGTTTTGGTGTTTTTATACACTATGTTGACAATAAGACAAATATAAAATTACACCAGCCTTATCCATTATTATGACAAGAAATTAATAGTAATTTATGTATAGTGAGCCCCATTAAACTACAGATATTTCAATTTCATATTTTATATACACTTCTATACTTCTCTTGGAGTTCAAAACCAAAACAACAACACTGATTGGTTAAATCCAGGGGGGCACAGATTTGTGTGGCAATAAACTGGGTTCTAGAGTTATAATGCAATCCAGGTGTGCATTTAAGTGACACTGTTTGTACTTTGTTGATGTTTGGCCTTTCCAGACAGGCTCCAAATACTGAATCTCAAGTGCACTTGGTCTTTGGTCATTGTTACTTCCCCCTAAATAATGTTTTGAATATTTCCAATCATGCAACTTTACAGCATTTGATCTGGCACAGCCCCCTCCTGAATGCCTCCATTTTGCAGGTTTGAATCGTATCAATCAAGGAAATTGCTACTGTATACTGTCTGCCAATCAGGGCGTAGAATGGAATCATTCTGCAACTGTGTAGCTTTCTAACCCATTACGAAGTCGCTCTCTCAATTTATTAAACAACATTTTCTTTAAAAACATTAAGGAACTCATTATCCGGGAGCCACAGACCTTTTCACCACTTAACCTCGCTGTATCTGCATAGTAATCTGCTGCTCTGTCCTTTGAAAGGTGCAGTTGTGTGACAAAGTCATTACCCAGTCCATCTTCATTTGTTTCTTCATGTTAATCAGCTACAGTAATACATGAAGCCACGGAGCCGGGCTGTCCGGGGGTTTGTTTGTGTTTGTGCGCGGCGTTATATTTTGTTGGGATTGCTTGTTTTGCTAGGCTACATCGCATGTAATAACAAACACGTCTTGGGTGCAGGCGACAACCCTGGCCTTCCCACACAGTACTGCGTGTCATCAATCAGGGCAGTGGGGACTAATAGAGCTTCAGTGGCCATCAGAGTAGGGCCGTCCTCTGATAGATGAGAGAGCACCGCGCGAACAACCTCACCACCCTCTTTCTTCCCAAAACAACAACAAAAACACTGCCGCACATTTCCATCAGTCTGGATGCAAGTAATTATAATGTTTTGTAAGGGGCATTTGGTGACCCTCAACCATGTGACTTGCAGACATGGACTGTGCAAGAAAGTGAAAAAAAAGAAAGAAATATCTATTACAGTTTGCTTATATAGAAAAAACTACTTGTGGGATTCAGGAGGGAGCCTTTTTAATTAGACCCCCATTAATCTGAGTAATTGGCCATTCTGCCCACCAGGAGTGTAACTGGCCAGTAGTTTTTAACCCTCTGTCTCCTTTTTTCGCCTGTGTTAGCCCCTAACCAATAATATATTGTTTGGCACTATCATTTCCAAACGACTCCTGGGAAGAATTTCATTGGGTCTCAATGAGGGGTTGATTACATCCAATTGTTTATTCATGGAAGGTGGAATAATTCCCAATAGGACTTAAGTGCTTTAAATTATGAATTTACTATCTCTTACAAACACGCAGCTCTCTTCATTTTCCTGTGAAGACAAAGAAAAACCTCTCCCTCGGTGGATTATGATGTGTGTATGAGTGCTGCCTGCACTCATATTTAAAAGAAAAAATGTCACAGAATAATGAAGTGGGTCTATATTTGTACCAGTTTGTTTTGTTAGACTGCATGGCCTTTGTCAAATATGCTTGTGCTTGTATAATGGTGCAGTGTAAGACTGCATAATTTAGAGGATGACATATTTTATATGAAAGGCTAGCTAACATCATAGTACTTTCACAGCCTGTATACATACAGTACAGCTTATGCCCCCTGGAAGTGGCTGCTACACTAGGCCATCTGTCAGGAAGTGACGGGCTGCAACAACCCAAAAAGGCCACAGGACCAAAGGGGGCAAGCTGTAGCGAGTTTAACAGTAGCTAAGGGGACAAGGCCTACTCCTTCATGCACAATGAACTCAGCATGTGACCCTGAAAGGTGGGTACGGTATGGCGTTGTACGCCAATGTGGAGTGTTTTGGTTTAGAACCCAAGAGTCAAATTCAGCTCCCTTTGCAGTCAGCCTAGTAAAACTTGAGTCACAAGCTCTCAGTATCAAAAGGCACTTGCCTGGCGCTACTACCTCTGTGGGGTACTGGCATTTAGCAGCTCACACCCCTGAGATATATTATTAAGCATGTGTAGGAGTACATTAGTACATGCAGAGCAAACTATTGCGGTTCGTAGCCTACTGACATTCAAGGACTAAAAATGCTTCATAGCTGACAAAAAGGGGGGCACATCGTTTTTCAAATAATCCTCCGTTATATTCTCGAGTCACTGCTTTGATATTTTTTAACAGATAGCTGAGTAGTTTATAGTCTTGCCAATTCCTCACCCCCTTCCTGTCGCTATTTTACTCTGCCTTATAATTACTAGTGCGAATGTTCATACCAGATCATAGCTAGAGCAATCTTCTGATATAGCTCATGCATTATGAGTCACATGTTTAGCATCCAGTGACTAAAGGGTACTAAAACAGCTTAATGAAGTGCTCTTGCTAAGGGCTATAATTGTACTCTGTTTATGTGCCAGGGTGCGTTCCTTTCCCACCCTTGGCGTTTCTGTTATCTGGAGTATTTACATAGCAGCATCGCTATCAGAATAATTAATTTAAATGCTGTCGCTTTTCCCCCTAAAACACTACAATTCCGTCTAGATGACTCAGTTTGAGGTGCATCCGTGGTGCTATGTTGTTCTATGGTGGTCTCTTTGATGGTGCATTTATCTGCACTGTGTAACACTGTCTTTAGGCGCATTATTCTGATCAGGCAGCAAGACAACTGTTGTTAATCAAGCTAAAATGCAGCTTTCTAAAAACTACTGCCAACCTTAGCAGGTATAAACCAAATTATGGTTGCCCAAAGGCTTTGGAAAGGCTTGGAAAGGAGATTTTTGTCCTGTATGCAATATTAGTCATCCTGCTGTCCAATTAACATCGATCTTTGTGCTATTTAAACAAAGAAAGCGTACTTTAGCGTACCATAGGATCCCATTGAAGCCAAGCTTCAATAGCGTTCTATGGGCCGTGCTTCCATTGGTCTTGTCGGACAGGAGCCTGCTACGCTAAACGAACACAGATAAGGATAAAAGAATAAAGAGTGCGAGATGGGATATAGTACAGATGTTTTACACTTTGTAATGGCTAAATAGCACCATTGTCATGAGTAATATAGACACTCTGGTAAACATATCTCATTATCATATTTTTTATTAAACTATAGGGGAACCCCTGCTTCCCGTGTCGTCTTGTGATTTCAGATGTTCTCCTCTGTGTTGTCAAATCCAACCCTTGGCTTAGCTCCGCCTATGCAATATGCAGCAGCCAGTCCGTGCTTACCTGATATTCGCCGAATCCAAACAGTAGCTGCCTCAAGGCAACCCTTCAAACATGGAACAATGGGTTGGGAGGTTAAGTTAGTGGTCTGGGTGTTCAACTCCCAGCCGGTGGGATCTCTGGAGTGGGCCTACGTGAAAGCATCCTTCTTAATGCTTCCTTGTCCTCCTGTTAAGTTGCTATGGATGAAAGTGTCTGCTAAATGACCTGATTGTAATTGCAATGATTCTAATTACAGGGGGTAGAGTGGAGTTTCCGCAGGTCCCCGCACACAATTAATATGAGCTAATTTAGCAGACACTTTTATCCAAAGCTATTGGAGTATTAAGGAGCAGGTAGGGGATTACATACAGGTAGGCTGGTCACGTCAGGGATTGAACTCAGGGTGTCAACCACCATAATCACTGGACTATCCTGCCCACGTCCGCGCTTATGCACATGCAGTCGTATTAGTTGCTTTTAAACAACAGATTTATTGCAGTTTGGAGGCGAAACATTAATTTTGCTCAATTATGCTCAATTATGTGTATATGCACTAGAGTACCCTTACCAAAACCGTTTTGAGGTTTTTTTGTTGCTTTAGTTTTTGGTAGCAGATATAACCACTATGTAAACAACACATTTAGTAGAATTGTTTTTGCAACCAAATCTTCCAGAAACTACAGTATTTCAAGTGTAAACAGTTTTTTGTGCTGAAAAGGACAGAAAAGTTTTTATTTTGAGTACCAACACGTGTATGTTTGACTGAAACCCACAGGATCATTACAAATAGTTTCTCATTTGGAGTGAGTTGGGGGTAGAGGCAGCACAAAGTGAAGTCCATTCTTACACATTCGACCAACCTGGATGCTTGATTTCATTTTGTGTGGTACTATCTGGGTGGGTGGGTGGAGGTTGTGCTCATTGTGGTTCATAATCCAATCTGTGGGCTCTCTGACTTGGCAAGGCAATGAAATACCAATGTTGTCCTTGGTGGAGAAAAAAAAGGTAGAAATGTAACAAAGCACTACAGAGAGAGAAGAGGAACAGAATGAAGAGAGAGAAAAAAACATGTCCGGCTGCTAGTGAGCACCAGCTGGGAATACAAGTTGCAAGGTTCTTACAAGTTACAAGTTACAATATTCAACGGGTGGCTCATCACTGCAAGGAAACTGTGTGGTGTTTTGAATAATAACTTTACAAATTCAAATATATTCCCATTACTGTAATTGTCAGGGGTTGTATGGTGAGTGCAAGTGCAGACTAAATGGAAACATGGAAGTGAACCAAACTCACGAGCTCTAGCTCGGCATTTTAATCTGAAACAGTCACAAACAACAGGCTCTCGGCCATTATGCAGGTCAGCAACAAACAATAACCACCAAAGGCACTAAAACAATCAACCAACATATACCCCCCCCCACAGACACACACAGGTGCACATGATGTGTGGTTAGGTGATGAGAGTCCAGTGTGTAGCTTGGGTGCGTTGGGGATGTGGGCGGCTGCAGGCCGGTGGTTAGAACGGGAGGGGGGAGCTCCATCTCTGGCTGCGACTCCTGACGTTACAATAATGTACTATCCATACAGTCTATCAACCATTTCAGCAAAAATATCACCACTACAATAAAAAGTGGGACAAAGACAGTGATGACTGTTATAGAAAAGGTATACCAAGTAACAATGACACACATGGGCAAGAGATTTGATTAAAACTAAAACAGTCTGATTCTACCACTGCAACCCAGATTGGAGCACTGCTCAAGCAGCTAATCGACACTATAGTCCGACACTCAAAACACAGACCCAATAAAAGGCAGGTAATAATTGCACGTTATATTACTGAAGAGCTACTTCATATATTTAATAATATTAAAAATCACACTTACAGAGACATCATATTGCACTTCAAAAACATAAATGTTCTCACCAGCCAAGGAAGATGACTTTTACAAGATGTTTTTGAATTTCAATTGAAACACATTTATGTATAAATAAAAATCGGTAACACCAATCATTATGCTGTATTTAAGAGGATTTAATCAACTAGAACGTGTCTGTGCATGCACACACACACATACACACATCTGATGCACATGCCACTTCGGTTTGATCTCCCATGTCTCCAACTGAAGATATTACGAAAGTATGAATACCACTAGGTGAATATAGTTAAATGAAAATATTTATAGTAACCTCATAAGGCAAATGGCTACTGTTTGTTTGACTTAATTACCCCTTTGTGCCACTTTAAACCCACAAAAGGTTTCAACCTTGGCCATTTATTTTTAATAAGCAGTGTTTATTTATTTGCTAAACAAACGGTATCTTCCTGAAACACATTTCAGTACTGCCCAGTGCCCACATCCATGAACAATGACGAACTTTCAGAGAGGATGGAATTAAAATTCAAAAGGCGATGCAGCTTATTTTAGTCCCAGTAACCGTGGTGTGAAAAACACTTGACTGATTTTAATCACAACCTTATTTAGTTCAGCTTACAGCTCTTCGTATGCCTTTTGAAAAGACAGTTGATTTAGAGAGAACACTTGTGATGCAACAGCTCCATCTAGTAGGTCTGTTTGTGTATCTGCAGTTGTTGTGTCATGTCTGTAAAGACCTTGGGAGTAGTAGCCTTTTACTAATGATAGTTGATACTGTCTGTCTGGCTACCCTATTCTCTCAATTCTGCTGTGTAGCCTTATGAGTCCGTCTTACTCAGGTAAGACAAGACTGCCAAACAGGAGGAATGAGTCAGTGTGACTGACACTCGGCACTTACAGGAAAACATCTGGGACTCCACACCTGCAGCAATGCCAAAACTGTAAACAGATTTTTCATTTCCTTGATTGCGAATATAAAGTGCAAAAGTATTCACAGATCATGACTAGTAATTTAATTCAGACATGAATCAGGCTAAACATGCTCATTGTCTCTTTATTAAAATCTTAGCACTGTTCCTCTTACAGTCACTTTGTTAGCAGAGGCTAGATTATGCTTCATAATGATATATGTATTGAGAGCTTCAAAACAGTTTATTTTGCTAATTGCATGTTTACTAATAGCCTTCTCAGAATAATCGTTGTATTGTTCCATCAATATACTCATTAATTGTAAAACAGGGATTATCCGTCCTTATCTATAAAACTTATTTAACCATTGCTTGGAATTAAATGAATACATTTAAAACATCTATTCAATTACCGGTACTTACTACCATCAGTATTTCTGCGCCTTTCACTCCCTCCGATTTCTCAACTGAAGTCATCTATATCAGTGACTAATGTGACCCTCTATCGTCTGCCCACACATTTTCAACTCTAGCACAGCTGCTCTCCGTTGTGTGTGACGATCATTAAAAATGAATGCCATCTTCCCAAACAGTGTCCTGACAAGCCACTCGCGTTCATTCGATACAGGCCATTAAAATTTAGCAAAGGAGGTTAAGGTGGATTGAGATATCAGGTTCTCCATTCAGGCCATGGATGAATTTTTCAACGTGCCATTACCAGCACCTTTGCCGACGTTTCGCAGAAGTAAGCTCTGACATTGCAGTTGTCTTACACGGTCCCTATTGTATGTTGATGCGTGACAACGCCAAATCAACAATAACAGCATGAGGCTCCGAGTGGCTGTACTGATTCATGTACTGTTGGTTGTTGACAAGGCTGACTCCAAAAAAGGTGAGTTGCTATTTATTATCTTGATAGGGCAAACCCTAAAGTTGATGGGGGTGCTTTATCTTATTGCTATGTTATATGTTGCATGTGCTAGGCTTTCATTGTTCAATGTCAGCATTTAATACACCCCCAAAGGTCATATCCAGCTGGCATAAAATAGATTGAAACAAGAAAAGAATCAAATAGGAACCCATAAATGATGTTCCTCTGCAGTGCTATATATGTGACAATATTTTAAATGAAAATGATTCTACTGGCATATAGATGCACTGTGTCATTCTATAAAGACTTTACAGTTCAGAAAGATTACAAATTACAAATATCTGACCACATATACTGTAACTTCTAGGGGTTAAATGTGGTGGAATCCTCTCTGCTCCATCTGGCAATATAACCAGTCCAAACTTCCCTGGCCTGTACCCGTATAACATCAACTGTGTCTGGCTGATCGTGGTGGCAGAAGGTTCCTCGGTTCTCCTCACCTTTCACCATTTTGAGCTGGAGTACCATGTCAACTGTGCTTATGACTACATCAAGATCTACAACGGCATATCCGAGGATGAGGGAAACCACCTCGGGACGTTTTGCGGGGACATCGCACCACCCCAGTTTACCTCCTCCTGGAATGTCATGTCCATTATCTTCCACTCAGACCGGCACGTGGCCCATAGGGGATTTGTTGTAGGCTACAGAAAAGGTGACTATAGAATGGATGTGCTCAAGGCTATGGCTCAACTATCCATTGCAAAGCAATAATGTGTTTCACTTAAAGGAAGTTCTAAAGTGATTCATGTGGCTAGAGGTTATTATAGTGTTGACTGTACAGCTGCTTTGTTCCAAATGAAAACAGTTGGTGATGGTGAATCCAAATGTCAACTTCACCCCCTCTCTACTTTAGATATGTGCGGAGGTGTACTAACTGGCCTGTCAGGCATTATCTCCAGCCCAGGCTACCCTCAGGAGTACAGCAACAACGCTGACTGCTCCTGGACCATCCATGTCTCCAACAGTACAGTGGTAACCCTGGCCTTCCTGGACTTCCAACTGGAGAACAATGATGGCTGTCATTTTGACTTTGTGGCCTTGTTTGATGGCCCTACTGTTGCCCACCGTCACTTGGGCAACTACTGCGGAGGGGATAAACCTCCTGTTACAGTCACAACATCTAATCAGCTTCTGGTGGTCTTCAAGTCGGACTTCAACATTGGGGGACGGGGGTTCAAGGCATATTATTACTCTGGTAAGAACCCTTTGTGTGAGATCCTCTACTTCAAAATACATATTTAAGATACATCATAAAGAAAGTTTATTATTCACCATCTCTTAAAGGTATTCATTCAGACAAACAATAATTGCAGTTACATTCTACCCTTTAAACTAACAAGTGCACCATGGTGGTATTGGGAGCAGGATAGTCTAGTGGTCTGGGTGTTGGACTCCCAGCCAGAAGGTTGTGGGTTTGAGCCCCAGAGGTGGCCTACCTGTAAGCATCCTTGAGCAAGATGCCTAACCCCTATCTGCTCCATGTAATAGCATGTAATTGTAAGTCGCTTTGGATAAAAGCATCTGCTAAATTACCAATTGTAATTGGTATAGTTGCAAGTAACATTTTCAATTGTTAGATACCACTGTCTTTTGTACTGTAAAAGCATTGTAGAAATGTAATATTGCTTACAATTTAGTCATGTAGCAGATGCTTTTATACAAAGTGACTTACAATTACGTGGTGCTATTACATGTAGCAGATAGGGGTTAGGCATCTTGCTCAAGGATGCTTGCAGATAGGCCAACTCTGGGGCTTGAAACCACGACCTTCCGGCTGGGAGTCCAACACCTAGACCACTAGACTATCTTGCCACACCTTGCTTACTTACAAAAACTACACTTTCATAGGAGAATGCCAGCAGACCCTGACAGCAGTAAATGGCAACTTCAGTAGCCCAAACTTCCCTAACATCTACCCAAACAACATCAACTGTCACTGGACTATTACCCTGACAGCGGGGTATCGGATTAAGCTGTTCTTCTCATTGATGGAGCTGGAGGACAGAAACAGTCTGTCTGACATGTGTGACTTTGACTCTGTCTCGTTGTATGACGGTGACAGCCAGACCGATTCCCTGCTGGGCCGTTGGTGCGGCAGTGAGAAGCCCCCATCACTTATATCAAAGGGCAACAAAATACTGGTGGTTCTCAGCACAGACAGAAATATGGCTCATAGGGGTTTTTCTGCATCCTATGTGGGAGGTAAGTGCCATTCCTGAGGGTGGTGTGGGATTTTGTTTTCTCCAAACCTCTTACCTACACAATAAAGTTTCTATGAATGGACATAGTAATCATTTTGTATTGTCTGAGCTACTGGCCATGCTGACTAAGGATCGCTTTTAACGTTGGATTTTCAACTTTTTTCATTAGGAATGCAAAATGTTTTCTAAATGCCAATTATTTCCATATTTGTCTTTTTTATGTGGGATAATCCAATGTGAAATATACTGTATTCCCTTTTCCCAATCCAAGTGGTGCCGGTAAATATTAGCTGCACAAGAACAGAATTCTCGATCCTGATTCCCCAGCAGTTTCTACCTCAGCTGGACCGGGAGAGCATCTACCTGGGGAATCCGACATGCACATCCCAGCTGACTGCCACTTCATACAAGATACTTGCACGTTTCGTCAACTGCGGTACTGCTGGCCAGGTGAACAACCAGTAATATCTATTATAACATGCTTATATAATGCTCTTGCTTGGCACATCAGAAGGACCCATAGTTTCTCCGTAGCAGTCTATTTATTTTTTTTAAATGTTATTCTATGTTATCAATTACTGCTGAATGAGTTTGTGGCTTTGACATGTAGCCTACACGTGTTTAATTAAAGCGGTGACATCTCTGTGTTGCAGAAACGTCGAAACATTACCGTACTGGTGAACACACTCTACATCGACTTCTCTGATGGGAAACAGCAGGACGTGCAGGAATATGAGGTGCAGTGTGACGCCCAGAGGAAGATGGCAACAGTGGTCCTCATTTCATCAGAGGAGCGGGAGCGCTTCAATGAAATGGCTCGTAAAACAGAGAGTGCCAGCAGCGGCAAGGGTGTGGAAGCAGTGGCTGAACCACAGGACCCCAGTGATATCGTCTTCATCAGCATCTGCGTATTGGCCGTCATTCTCATGGTGATAGCTATTATATGGTTAGTGCTGCTTTAGACGTATGTATTTTTTCCCCTTGCATCACCACTAGATGGAGACGAAGAGAGAACGTTGACTTTGAAAGGTGAAACTGTCCAAATCTATTTTTGTATGAAAACATTTATTATGGTCAAAGACAATGATGCAGATGTTGCCTAACATGTGAAATACTCAATTACAAGAGAATACCATGATCTTCCATACAATAAATACATATTTTCCTGTCAATGAATTGGAAGAAATAAAACAGTACAACCATGTGCCAAAGTAATAACTTTTTTTTACATTATACAACAACATAGGCACAATATTTCTACATTAAAAAAATGATTTAAAAAAGGGTCTTCATAAAGTCAATTTGCCTCATGCAGTATCTACAATGAGCTACATTTACTTTTTATAGCTGGATACAAGCTGGTTAACTTGAATTGTGTTGTCTTTTATCTGAGCTTTGATCTCAGGCTTGTGTTTGAAGGCAAATACCAGCGCCCTCACTGTCCGTCTGTATGAACTGCTGACCAAGCGGGAACTCTGGTGGAACACTTCTCTCTCAATGTTGTCTATTAGGCCACAATCCATCTACAAGATGGATAAGGAAGTGAATTAACATAGTTCAAACTTGATAGTGATTAACTAACTAGAACTACATAGTTGTTATACAGCAAACATGTACATTTTACATACGTCTACATAGAAAAACATGATTTTAAAAAGCATCCGAAAGAACCAATTTTTTTTGCCACAACGCAAGCTTCTCCATCAACTCTAACATTTCTGCGCCATCTAGGGGCCGATGTGATAATGCCCAACTAGCTAAAACAAACCAAGATGCTTAGATTAGCTTTGTCTTGGTGAACACTGAAACACTGAATTTTTATCCACTGAATAGTAAAATTATATATTACTATTTTGTTGTCTGTCATATTATCATGACATAGTACAGGATGAACGCTCTAGTATATATATAAACTTTTCCCATAAACTGGTGTAGACAAAACAGATGATACATTATACACGTGACGTGTTCATTAATTGAAAATAATAACAGCAGCTAAAAAACAGCAACGCCTAAAGTGCAATATAAAAAGATAATATAAAGTAATGAGTGAAATACATTAGGTTCCACAATTTTGGACTTCAGTGGAAGATTTCTAACCTTTACTTCCAGGGCATCAGACATTAGTCTTCTAGCATTGTTTCGGAGTCCTTCAGATTGCTTGTCAGAGCGGACTTCAATAGAGGGCTTATTGGAATTCTCTTCAATGAAGGTCCTCCACTGAGTGTAAACCTGTTTTGCCAATGAGCTCACATTGGGGTCCGGGTGCTTTCGCATTTTGTTGACAGTGTGACCTTAGAGAGGAGAGGTTTTCTCAACTAGTTGGAATGGTACTTTTGTGTAAATCATTAAGCAAGTTGATATTGATATACAGTTGGTGTGTATATAGAATATAATTGTTTGCTCTAAAAATCAACATTTCATAGTAAGAAACCGGTCTAATTATATAGCTACACAGAATGCTCACAGCTCAATAGCTCAATAGAAATGTGTGTATTTATAGAAAACAGCTTTACACGGCAATGTATTGCCTGGTTTGAATTAGTAGGTTTGGAGGCACTATGAATTTATGCATAAATCGGCAGTTAAGGTTTTTCAGGATTTTAGAAACTATATGGGTCAAGAGGTTGAGTTGAATATAGGTCCACTAGGAGTGCCTACCTATTTTTGTTGACTTCAGCACTTCCCTGGATGGCATCTTTTTATTCAGCTCTGCCAAAGCATGTAGCAGGTTGTCCTTGGGCTGTTCAGGCAATTCTAACATAGCCTTGTAGCGCATGATGTCCTCAATCAGAACCACCCTCTGAAAGAGAAACAAATGACAGTAACGTTAACTGTTAAGTGTCCTATCATAAATCAGTCCCTTTAACCAAGGACGTGCAACTTTTAACCTCCTTGCTTAAATTCATGTGGTGGCTCACCCGTAATGATTCTATCGTCGTTTGCCTATAAACCTTTTCCCCACTCTTCATTTGCTTAGACGTGTCTCCCTTAGGTAGCCGCAATAAAAATTTATCCATTTTCAGACGGATACGATCAATGTTTTTAGTGAGATGGCTGGTGTGTTTGTGGATGCCTGAAGGCGCCTCATTTACGTTAGAGGTAAATTGTCTGGCTAGTTAACGCGACCTCTGCTTAGAATAGGTCGCGTAGAAGAAACAACATAACTAGCTCTTACACGTGTACAAAACCGGAAAAAGTGCAATTTGAAGATTTTTTTTTGTCATCTATGTTGTTTCAAGTTAGCAAGAAGCTAAGGTAGCTTGCCTGTGTTAAATAAAGTTTTGGGTAAAAAAAAAATTGTCATGACTTTATAATCTCGCGAGATAGCCTAACGACGGAGGGGGAAGAAGTGCGTGTTGTGTGTTTAGATTACGGGAAGGAAAATGGGCTCGTTTTCGTCTTTTGACTGTATTTTAAGGTTTTTTGTCGTGCTTGCATGCACATCAGCATCTTCGGATGTATTTGATAGCGTGTTGGGAAATACATCGTCTTGTCACAAAACATGTCAAATGACATACAGTTTGCACACTTATCCGCGGGTGAGTTGTTGTTTTTTTGCTAATGAAGTACGGTATCCGACACTGTTTGGTAGCAGTAAATGAATTCTGGGCTAAAATACTATTTGATTCAGGGGGAAAAGCCAATGGATAGATGGACAGATATTTTATTGTCAACTCTTTAAATGCCTTAAGCGTCAAAGTATTGAAATCATCACTGGATGTTTATTTGTAGGAGGAGACGCTCTATGCATGTCAGAGAGGCTGCCGTCTCTTCTCCATTTGTCAGTTTGTTGACGACAGCGAAGACCTGAATCAGACGAAATCGGAGTGTGAATCAAGTAAGACACTGAGCTTCTACTGAACTTTTTTTTCATAAATGGTCATTCTACGACATGAACGCATAAGGAAGTTAGCTCCCAGTAAGTGCAATAGCTGATCCCGTGTCTATTTAAATGTACAGCATTTAACAGACTCCTTTATCCAAAACGACTTACAATACGTACATTTGTCAATAGCTGTATGACGCATGCATCAGTTAACGCAAATGAACACATTCTGTTAGAATAGTGACTTAAACAGTTCCCAGGGCTACCTTAGTTTCTACGCATCATAGGCCTGTATTGATCACTTTTACTCAGTGAGTACTCACTAATGTCTAACAGAAGTCGATTTCACTTGATTTCATCGCATACCCTAGTACTATTTTTCAATTTCACTATCTCCAAATGTACATAGCTTGCCATGAAGCCTACTCCCAATCAGATGAGCAGTATGCTTGTAACCTGGGCTGCCAGAGTCAGCTTCCATTTGCTGAACAAAGACAGGAGCAGGTACTAAAACATATCAGTTGCCTGTGACTATCTGTGTTCCCTTAACTGCCACCAAATCTCACTATACTCACTTCTGTTTTTTACTGCTTCAGTTGGTGGCTATGGTGCCCAGGATTCACCTGCTTTACCCCCTGACTCTGGTTAGAGGGTTTTGGGATGATGTAATGAATCAAGCACACAACTTAATCACATCCTCGTGGACATTCTACCTCCAGGTTGATGATGGCAAGGTTGTCATTTTCCAGGTAATGTAGCTAACTATTTGTTGGTCTGTTTTGTTTTTTGTTTTTACAATACGACTTTCATTTCTGTGCAAAAGTAACTTATTACAAAGGCTACAGTACATGTCTAAAGTCTTGCTTTACATTCTTAACAGACTGAACCACAGGTCCAGTTCATTCCCCAGTTTGAGTTCCCAAAAGAGCCCCAACAGATGAGTAAGCTCTAATTTATTGCCTTCCCTAAGCCCTTTCTCAGTTTTGAAACATATCATTTACTTTGAAAAGGCCATTATGTTGGTGAGAGGGGGTGTGGAATGACAATGTTTAAAAGGTGTTTTCCATCACCAACTGTATATTGGCACACTGGTTATGTTGTCAGATCTCCACAGGCTATCCAGCTCCACAACAATTACGTTAACTCGACTCAGTTCAGTCCCATTTTCATTTTCAAGTGCCTGGTCTCAGCCGCCCAGTTTACAAAGACTACCCCCGCTCCTTCATCCAGGAGAGGGACAGGGATATGTTCAGTGACCGCAGCCTCAACGACGCTGACTACAACTTCTTCAGCTGTCTCTCGAGGTTGGTTGGTCGGTCAATTATTTCCATTGGCAGTGAAGCAAAATGATTGAACTTCATAAATTACTATGGTCATTATTCTGTTAATTATAAAAGGATAGATTATTCTCTCACACAGTCTTTTAAACTTACCCGGAAATAGGTAAGCGCATAATTGTGTGCTCAACTTGATCCTTTATCCTTAAGGAACCCTTGGCTCCCAGGCTGGATTCTGACAACAACCCTGATCCTATCTGTACTGGTCCTGATCTGGATCTGCTGTGCCACCGTGGCGACTGCTGTGGACCAATATGTACCTGCCGAGGTGTGTCACCATTGTCTCCTAGCTTTCCCTGGCAGTTATTTCTTTACTTTGCACATGTGTAGTCATCCTGCAGAAGAGTTCACATTCTGGAAATGGGATCCTTGCAATAGGTTGTATAAATTGATCGCGTTACATCTTGCGTTTTGTACAATTTAATCTTGCTGATCTAGAGTGTAGCCAAATGCCCAGTGTCAAATTGTATTGAATGCTGCTCATGTAACTTAATTCAGCATATTCCTTTTTTTTCTGCTTTCAGAAGCTAAGTATCTATGGTGACATGGACTACATGAAAGACCAGAAGCTCACCCCATACCCTGCCTCCTCCCTGATCATCATCACCACCTCAGGCCAGGACGAGGAGGCTGGGCCCCTCCCATCCAAAGTCAACATGGACCAGTCTAACATTTAATGGCGCTAGTGGTAGTGTAGGGATTTTCTTCTTTAACAGTTAATAGGATGTAGCGTTTTTCTTTTCTTTTTACAAGACCCTCATCCGAATAGAAACGATCCTCGTGAAACCAACCTGATCTTGTATTGTGATTTCTACATTCTGTTTCACTCCGCTTATCATCTGGATGTATGCTCCAAAACCATCTGCCATTTGTGTCAGTGTCCAGTTAAGTAATTTAGTTGATAATTGCAGAAAGAAGCGCCTGAAAATGATAACAGATCATTAATTCAGATATAGACTTTTCCCTGTCTATGATAATCATAATCTCTTTTTCTGATTGGTTAAAGGTGGGCCAGTCGCCTGCTAGTAACTTTGATTGACACCTATTGGCACTGTCTCCACCACAATGGTTGTCTATTGAGCATCCAGACGGATTCAGAGTGAAACTGAATGTGCGAGATTGGGGTGATGTGACAAGGATAACTATACTTAAAAGTATGCCCTTTCTCTATGGTTGTTGAGTCTCGCTTTAAATCTTTTGGAATTTGGGGTGAAAATGTTTCCTATTTTTCTGTAAATTGGTATAATTGTGGCATTAAGGTATAGGAAAGGTGGTAGAAGCCAAATGGATGTTTTTTTTCTCTTTTGGTGTCTGCATTTTTTTTTTTATATATATATATAATGCTGGGCTAATAGACTGACTTGAAGTGCAACATATTATACAAAAACATTAAACCCTGGTGAAACTGGTGTAGATTACAGTTGCTCCCTGTGTTTATACAGCACTGGTTTCTAAAATAAATTTCTAATGAGCTATACAATAATAGACCTTTAATGTTTTTAAAGTAATAGTGCATAGGTCTTTGTAACTTTTGTCTTTTCTCAGATTGAAATTTGTTTGGAAATAAATGCAGTGGAGTGAAACAATTGATTTCAGTTTTTGTTTTTTGTTTTATTGGCAAAAAATAAATAAACCAAAACATAGCTAACTTTGGCTTCAAGATGTTGGATAAATTAACATTTTGGAGCCAAAGCCAGTAATATTTTAGAGAACACCTTTTTGTGTAAAATAATTAACAAGAATATGCTTCATACTATTTGAAATTCTGTTTAAAGGATAAGCCTATTCTCAAACAGTGTGCTTTGATTTCACACTTGGGTCCACAAAATTGATTCCAGGGTTTGCTACTGTCAGAATACTGATTGTTGGTTTGGATGGGTGTGTCTGAGCTGGCAGTAGTATACTATTATACTGTGTCCAAATAGTCATCTCTGAACCCTCAAGTCATAACATTGACTTTGGCCCCTACCACTTTATCTGCACAGTAACATTTGAGAGTCCAGAAAGATTTATATGAAGAAACTAAATATTCAAAAAATTTTTACTAACTAGAAAATTGTGTTTTGCAACGTACACAACTTTCCAGGCTGTAGAATTTGTCAGATTTTTCTCATGTTAGACTGCTTGATCAGCTACAACACCTGAAGAAGCTAATTTGAAGAATTCCACCCTCAGACCTCTGTAATAAGGTATTGAACTGTCAGTGCTGATTGAGATGAACACGTGGCATAATGGACAGACCTTGTTAATGACATTCTAGTCAAATACAGGGGTTTATAAAAGAAGAATGTTATACCTCAGTCTACTGGTTCTCATGGAATGTTTTGGGGAATTGCTAGACAATTTCAAAATTGTATTTTAAGTTTTAGAATCAGATTTACTTTGACAAGTCCATTTACATATACAATTTCACTTTGTGAAGGTTGGTACCTTGCTGTATCAGACATATAGACAGACTGTATTTTTATGTTTTTTTTATGCTGTTAAAATTAACCCCCCCCCATCTCAAAATGTTTGAATGCCACTGCCTTGTGTTTTCTAGCATACTTACCTAACCAGCTCCTGGACTACTTAGTGAGGAAGTCCTCAGGACTTCCAGTTTGCGATTGTATAAACAGAACAACAGAACATTTATGTCAAGTAACCAACAGCACTGTATCAATTGGTCTCATTAGCACACTTGTCAAAAATCAGTAAAAGGCAACTGCTTAAATTAAAAAATATTTTTATTTAATTCATAAAAAAATAACAACTTGGTGAGATGGTGGTTTGTACACTCCTCGATTGTGTTATAGCACCTCAAGAACCAACATTTCTGCCCCAGCTCACGGTTTTTGTTTGACACAACTGTGCATAAAAATTTGTTCTTGTAAAGGAGGTGTAAAGAATACGTTGAGCCCAGGAGCGTTATAGGGGTGGAGTAGGGAGTATTTTAAGTGCAGGAGGGGCATACACTGAGTTTCAAGCCAAAACAACAAATATGTAACACTGGTTCAACCACAAGGTGAATCCCAGACTCAAATTGAGTGTCCTTTTAAACTGCTCTCAGCTGACGTCTCAATAGCTGTTCAACAGGTCCAAGTCCTCTACTGTGAGAGCCGATGAGGAAATGTGTTTTTCTGCAGGGCTATTATACTGATGGCCACTGTTCTCTGATGGACGCTTTCTTTTTTTGACATTGTTGTGGGAGGTGCCAGGGAGTTGAATGTGATCTAGTGTGCAATGGTGTGCTGCTGGTTTGTGGAAATGTAGCACCTCCTTCTTGTCATTTTCTCCCGTTTCCTGTACCAATGGTTTGGCACCTAGCACACCTCTGAAAAACTTTTGTCTGCCAACTGGAGGAACAAAAAATGTTACATGATAATAATGTGCAACAATCCTTCATCCTGGCATCCAAGATTGCCTACAGTTACAATATGAAAATTGTATAAAATTAAAACTCACAAAACCTGAGCGCTGATGTTCTTGAATCCTCCATTTTTCTCTGTTTTGGCATTTGTGTCGCGTTTTTTTCCCATTGGTTAACAACCTGAAAAATAAATAAGTCAAAGACTGTGAATGGTGTTTTGGGTCAAAACTCAATTTTGTATGCTTTTTTAACAATGTTTAGATCTGATCATCAGATAATTTTCATAGCTTCCAACCCCTCGTACACTGTTATATTGCTCATAGTTATATTGTTTTTAACGGACTGAGTATTCTGCTTTGTTTTGACTGTCAAAGCACTTTGTAAACTGTTTTTAAAGGTACTCTATAAATCAAGTTTATTATCATTATTATTTAAAGGTCTTTACCTGCTCAGCCCAGCCTTCTGTCTTACATGTGGAATGATCGAACATGTTGAGTGGTTTCTCAGAATGGACAAGTCCCATTAGGTCCCATATGGTCTTCTTCAGCACTGTGCCAAGCTGGGGGATGTAAATGAAAACAAGATCTTAACAGTTCCATAAAAGTAAAAACATGTTAATGTAGCAACTGTCTCACCTTAAAACGTGTCCCTGATAAGTCAAGCTTTTGTAGTTTAGGGAGGCAGGTAAGGTATCCAACTGCCCGTTCTGAGATAGGATTGTCTGTGTGAGAAAGACAGCATCTCAGTATTCGATACAAATTAGACATCAATTTGTGTACATGCTAATCACAATATGAGTAGAATAGTCAAAATGTCAGTAACTGACAGGACAGATCAAGGAGTTGTAGATTGTTCAGTCCTTTCTTAAGTATCCTGATAGGTGCTGTGAATCTTTGTATGCCAACGTCTGTTATACAGTTCCCTCCAATAAAAAGCTGAATCAAGCTGCAGAAAATAAGTATACAGAGAATGTTAAACAAAGAAATACCCAGTATTTACATTACAACTATTTTGAGGTTTCTGAAGTAATACCTTGCTGAAGAGTTGCTTGTTAAATGCTGGAAAATCTCATGACTGTCTCCTAGTCTACAGCCGAACAGATCCAGACGCTTCAAACTATGAAATGTCTTTATTTCATTTATTCTCTCAGACAAGAGCGGAAACCTGTTTAACAGGACATAAGAAGTAGGGTGACGCTGTTACCTTGCAGAGAAATTGAGAGATGTAAAAAGAGGGGACGATGTAACAACAGATTTGAGTGATACCTATTTCGTAAACATAGAGACGAAAGCATCATCTCCCCATATGCGTCACTGAATACTTGCAGGGCTCTTGGCGCACTATCAGAGTTTAAAAATACATGTTTTTCCTCAGCTGCTGCAAAAAGTTGCTCTCCTATCTGTTCTGGGAAGCCTAACAATGACTCCACATGATGGATATTGTCAGCTATAAATAACAGAGAGATGTCAAAGAGAGATTTGGCCGAATATCGCAGACTTCCCTCGGCATTGTAGGTAAATACAAAGTGTTCTTTTCTCAACATCAGAGGGTTTGTTCTACTGCATGATGTCACAGGCACCGACTCTGTCTCTGCCAGTACTATGCCATTATTGACACGACGAAGTTGTCCTCTTTCGCGTACATAAATGGTGGCGTTGTCGTCAGTATCATCGCACATTGTTACCTGCGAAAGATAACTGACACTATCAATTTAAACATAAAAGCCTACAGCTCAGATGTCCTTGTTTTTTTACAGTAGGTCTTTTCTTCAGTTTATTTACTGTTTTACAGCGTGCTTCTTGGAGACGACAAACTTGATGACGGTGCATGCAACGTTGACTTCCACTTCCGTATCTGTTGTGTTCTCTCTCCTAAACTTCAAAATAAAAGTCCAAAATAGTTCCAAGATTGGAAAACGTACCATTTATAATAAAATAATTAAAATAAAGTAAGCACCTACATATATATTGTGTGTGCGTACATTATCCAAATACCACCTAAAATTATTATTTTTGTCCCTAATCTTAATTAAACACATTAAAACTTTAATCTGAAAAGTCTAACAGGAAAAGCTAATGTTTACAGGGCCAACAAGCAAAACGCTAACGTTAAACTCGTTGAAGTAACTGAGAGAATACGATATACTGGATTTTTGGGTACAAAATGTATTTGTTTAAACTTTGTCTAGCTAACTTTTGTGCCAACTAAATGTTTGAGAACACATTACCTGCGAGCAAACTCTCGTTTACGTTATTTTATAATATTTTCTATGTAGCCACAATGTGTTAATGTAACCACAATGTACTGTATAACGAAGAGGTTGGTATGTAATGCATTGTACATTCGTTACAGCTACTGGTAAACTGTTTAGAAGTCGATCCTAAAACTGACTGCTGAAATCTGTCTTTGTAAATGGCGTCAACAGAAGATCCATTTCATTTTCAAGGTTTGTTTATTGCCCAGACTGCATTACGAATACGAGTTATGTGGTTCTTAGAGCTCATGTTTACATCTGCTTACGTGTTCATTATGGATTAAGAATTTGACGAGGCTGAGAATCTGTTGCAAAGCAACAGTGATTCAACCACGATCAGCATTGGGCATGACGCTGCCTTGCCTCAGAAGCAGAGAGGATTTCCTGGGATGAATGAGGAGGAAGACCCACTTGAAAGTGACGACAAGGCAGAGGTGAAGGGCTGCAAGTTTCTAAATATGGTTTAATATAATATTAATTATCTTAAATATATTCTTAGCTACTAAAAACCAACAAATTGTTTTTCTTTCTATTTTAACTTAAAGCTTCTTTCTGGACAAAAGAAAAGTGCCCCTATCTGGACGTTTGAGTACTATCAGACATTATTTGATGTAGAGACCCAGCAGGTAGTCAACCTTCTTCTCCCACGTTATATTGCTGGTGTTGAATCTCCTACTAGGCTAATGCTGTGACTAACATTACTTTCAGGTGAAGAATAGAATCATTGGATCTGTGTTGCCTTGGCCTGGAAAGAACTTCATTCATCTCTACCTTCGCAGGAACCCTGATCTCTATGGTTAGGACAATCATTTAATGTGTCTTTTAATTAAGAAAAATTTGTAAGATGATAATGGCAAATATCTATAAAAAGTGTTCTCTTTGCATTAGTTCTTTTTGATAAAAAAAAAAGACCTATTACAAAATTTGTCAAAGCTTTTAAATAGCTGCTTTTAGAGAAACAAAAAAGGAGTGGACCAAATATCATGTTAATGCAATGATTATGTGTGGTTTTAGGACCCTTCTGGATATGTGCGACTCTTGTGTTTGCCATTGCCATCAGTGGAAACATGTCCAGCTTCCTGGTACAACTTGGAAGGCCCACATATAAATATGTGCCTGAGTTTCGAAAAGGTACTCATTTTTTGTATACTGAATATCAATTACATTGATTGCCAGTAGGATTGTAAAATATAAATATATTGTTTTATGTTTTTCAGTGTCCATAGCTGCAACAGCAATCTATAGTTATGCTTTGTTGGTGCCGCTAGCATTGTGGGGTCTTTTGCTATGGCGAAAAAACAAGGTCATGAACTTGGTGTCCTACTCCTTCATGGAGATTGTCTGTGTGTATGGATATTCACTTTCCATTTACATACCTGCAGTGGTAAGTGCTAGTATTGCTGATACTTTGTTTTGCCGGCTGCACTGAAAGCCATTTCATATTTAATATAATTAATTATCTAATTATTACTTAATGGAAAATGAAGAGCGTCGATCAGTAATTGTAATGTTTTCTGAACCAGGTCCTGTGGATCATCCCGTATGAGGCACTGAGGTGGTGTTCTATAGTTGTGGCACTGTGCCTGTCTGGCTCCGTTCTGTTGTTGACTTTCTGGCCTGCAGTCAGGGATGACCACCCAAGGGTTTCCATAGCAATCATGTCAGCCATTGTAGCTCTCAATATCCTGCTGGCTGTTGGATGTAAGGTAATTCTACATAGGAGAACTACTGCGGTTTTACAGTTGCATTGACCTAATTCTTTCTCTGGGGATTTAATGGTATTAACCTTATGGAAACTAAAATTGTTTTGGGAAATAAGACACAGCACTCAACACTATGGTTCTGTGAACCACATCTTCATTGACCCAGTTAAGTTCAGATGCCTGTCTGCCTTGCCATGGATAGCCTCAATCATTGACTCAATCTCATTTGCCCTCAATGGCTTCAGTAGCTCTGCCATGCTTCGACTCTAAGGGGCGCTCACTGTGTTGTCAAGACTTGATAATCTCAAACAGGGTTAAGTCAGGTGGAGGGGGGTTGGGGGTGAGACCGTCAACGGAAACTGTCTAGCACGAAAGATGGCCCGTCGGCACACTGGCTTGTGTGAATACAGTCATCGTATCGGATGTCTAGTTGCAGCCGTGTAATTAGTCGATATAACTTGCTAGTGTCTGTCAAGCTGAACAAACAAAAGGGATGGTGCTGTGTTCTACAGTTGACACAAAAGATCATGCATTATATTAGGAAAGAATAAACATTTCTACACACACACACACACCAGTGGTATTTTATTATGTTTTTATTATATATTATGTTATATGTAATTCTTTCTTTATTTTTTTCTCCTTTTCCTTGACATCCAGGCCTATTTCTTCAGCATACCAGAACCTATAATGAAAGATGACATTTCCATTGCACTAGCGACAGTCAAGTCTTCTCCTTCCAAAGTGTCCCACTGAACCATCTCAGCAGGTAAATAAGACACACTCAGTGTGTTTTATTGACCTATTATGCAGCCTGTTGACAATCTTACAGCAGAGCAACTGATACGAGGTTTCCTCGGACATGATTTCTCTTTCCTAAAGCAAGCATTATTCTTCTTTTTTTTCTTCTTTTTTTAATTGCAGGTTCTCCTGTTGCCTTATTAGAGAGAATCAGGTTGCCGTAATGATGAAGTCATGGGTCGGCTAGATTTCACCCGCACTTGGACAGTCAGTGTTAAGCCATTAAGACCAGCATGCACGCTAGGTCCAGCTGCATGACCTCTGTAAATGAACACTGGTAACAAGTATGTTATTTCAAATGGGATGGGTTCTAAACTTCCTATATAACCCGGTATGGTCTTACTAAGTAGGGGGGGGGGCCTCTTTAATTATGGTTAATTATCCCCTTTATAGTATTTATGTTACAATATTAGGTGACCTCTGAATGGCTTTGCACTACTGTTTACGATGTCTGTGGTGTACGGTGTATATATATTTACAATAATAAGACTTTGTTAATGTGTTGAAAAATCCACCAACAAATCTAGATGTTGAATGTTTTTTGTTTTTTTCTTCTTCATGAAAAGGCTTAATAGTTACCACAAGATAAATCTTTGTTCTAAATTTAAATGGAAATTTTATTGTGTATTTTTTTCTTAGATATTGTGGTACATTGTACCTGATAAAACATCCGGTATTAATGTAGCTTTCATCATTCATGGGGAAAATGAAACATAACACAAAACATGGAATTTCATGTTATTAAACTGAAACTACATCATCCACTGTTGTAACTACAGGTATCATTTCTCACAAACTATTGCCCAATTATTAGAACGTAAAACTTAAAATTGGAAGCTACAACATCATTATGACTTTGTTTCGGCTGAATTTAATATCTACAGTAACGTTTCTAGATCACAATTTGTATGCATTTTATTTTCTGTCTAAGTCTAATGAATTTTCTTGGTCATTTGATTTACTTTCTTATCATTTTATTTAAACAAGCAAGATCATGGACTAGTAATAATGAAAGTATTCCAAAATACAAACGTAACTGTTACAAATCTCCTTTATGTACTTGTGAGTCACTGTGCACGGTCAATGAAGAAATAGATACATTCTTAAAAGGGACAGAAACCTGTCTTGACAATAACTAATTGTGTATCAGTTTTCTATCCTGAACTATGCATTTATATAAAATAGCCAGTACATAATGTATATACTGTAAACTCAACACTGCTGATGTGGGGAATGTAGCTCTTCTGTGCCCTCCTAAAAGCGTTCATGCAAGTCAATACATCTGAACAGTTTTAACATTTTAAATATTTAAGGTAGGTATAACCAAAGGCTCCACAAGTAATTGCAACATCTTAATGAAAACGACAAACTTTTAAAGTGGACATTTGGCTGCAGCTCTTTCCAACGCATCAATCTTGTCTGGAAGGTTCTGTGGTCTGAGAACTGATCAAATCTGTGGTGTCGGTGGTTTGTTGCCATTATCGGCTACAGTGGAAAATTCTATTTAAACTCTGTTCCTACACTAAAGTTTATGATCATGGTAACTCACAGTAACGGCTTTTTTTATTATTATTGCTATTGATTATTGTGTCAAATATTTAGTTTAATTAAGAAAATAGAAAAATTGTGTCACTTGAAACTGTGTAAAAGGGATTGTGGCGCCCTAATTAATGGTCATTCTAGCCTCAGCTTTGAGTTACACAGGAGTTGGCTCTCTAACTGATAACACTGGTAGAGGAATGTCACCTGCCTTAGTCGGCTTAGCAGGCATGCACCGTGTTTGTAAAGTGGATTTATCATTGGATCATATGCTGAAGGACAACTACTACTTAAGTTAACTTGTAAGTGGAGTATTTTTCTTGTCATTTCCCACGAGATAGGGTATTTTAACGATGCTTTTTTTGATTTAAAAAAAAAGGATTATTTTTCTCTCATCTAACTCAGCATAGGATGGCCACATCAAATGGTAAAGGTGAAAAAGGGTCCAAATTTGAGACATTGAAACATTTGGAGAAATGCAGAAAGGAAAGAGACGATGCAATGCACAGAGAGAGTGTTCTCAGAGAGAAACTTAGACAGTATGAGTCAAGGATGCGTTCAACAGAGGCACTGAAACAGAAACTGAAGACCTTAACGGTGGACAATAAGGAGTTGAGGAAACAAGTGAAGACACTCCGTTCTGAGATAGGACTGGAGGCCAGCCCAAAGTTCAATGGGAAAACAACAAAGGATATAATCAATGACTTGCATGAAAAAGACCGCCAGTGCAATTCCTTGGTTGAAAAAGCAGGAAAATTAAGTTTGACTATAGATGATTTGACATCAGAGTTGGCAAACACGGTCACCTCTAAAACTCTTCTGGAAGATCAAGTCCAGTCATTGCAGCAGAATCTGAAGGATATGACCAATAATCAACGTCGTTTGCTGAAATTGTGGGAGGACAAAAAGTCACAAAGGGAACAGCTCACTCTCCCTGCAATTTCACAGCGGCCTGGACAGAAAGCAGGTGTTCATAAAGCAGTTCAAACTGAGATGTCCATTAGTTTATCCCAAAAGCTCCCACCCAATGCCTTTGAGACTAAACCCTTACGTCGGGATAATGACAAAATGTCTATTCTGGATAAGCACGGTTTTGCAACTTTGACTAATGGCAACCATCATCATGACAAGAAATCTTTAATGCAAGATGAAGCCAAGGGAATTCAGAATTAATCTAACTTCCCTAAAAACTTGACCTGAAACTGATTTTTATCTGCCATTAAATGTAATTTATCTGGCCAAGACTAATATGGAATCTAACCTTTCTGGGAATGAGGGAAGATCATTTTAATTATAGAGTTGGCTAATGGCTTGACTGTAAATTAAACGATCTAATTGTTTATAAGTAAGTAAGTAAGTAAGTCTTTCTGTTACAATGTAGTTATTATTTTTGCTATTTAAATAGATTTTGTAGTATATGTACACATTTCCAGTGTAATTGTAAATAAATAATGTTACTGGTTATTGCTTAGTTTTTTAATTTTTTTCCCCCACAAACATTTTGTGCATTTTGCCATTAGATGTAAATATGTATAATAGTTTACTTGTTATATGCTCGCTTTAGTTTATGTGCTCATGCTGTACTGTATCGCGAACTCTAGTAATCTCACTGCGGTACTAACAGCAGGCAGTGAGACGGACCCCTTTAGAGTGGGGTCCTTCAAAGGTCCTTTGAATGCATGTGGCGGGTTATGGGAAACACCTCTAATAACTGAAATGTAATTTTTAAACTTAAACTTTAGGAGACTGCTTTCGTTGTCTGGCTCTGTTTTCCTGTTTAACATGTTTTCTGCAGAGCAACGTTGTTGGTTTGTGCGCAAGGTAGGTGTTTTAGTCACGAGTCCTAGATTAAAGTTTGTCACTCGTCCGCTAGCGTGCTAACTTCAGATAACTGTGATTAAGCTAGCGAGCTAACTTTACCTCAGATCAGCAGAATATCCGAACAGTTTAATTGACACATTATATAAGGTAGTGTCGGGTGACAACAGTAGACTGTTGCATAGTATTACCATATGTATAACGTTAACGAGCGTTTCTCTGTAGGTGATGTGCTGGAGAGCAGCGGCCAGTATTATTTGGGCTGTGTTGCTTCTGCCACCCACTACAGCCG
Organism: Percopsis omiscomaycus; assembly: GCA_027575585.1. Lineage (NCBI taxonomy): Eukaryota > Metazoa > Chordata > Actinopteri > Percopsiformes > Percopsidae > Percopsis > Percopsis omiscomaycus. The sequence goes on from JAODLI010047530.1 coordinate 52,470, forward strand.
TGTTTGTGGTTTTCAGCAGGTTCAGCCTTCTACATCCCTTTCAGTGGATATCAGGTCAGCTGTTACGCTCAGATTTGAGTAGGCCGCTGTTTTATCTGATTGCCGTCGCGTGAAATGTAACTGTTTGCTGTCTTTTCCACAGAATGCGTGTCCTTCTTAACGAGTGCCAGTGCCGTCTTATCCTTCATCCTTCTCTTTGCAGTAGTGGTGGTGGTTGGTTTCTTCAACCTCGAGTATTACACAGGTGTGTGACTGGCATGTGGCCTTTGGTCACCCAAATACGATTGTATCTCACTAATGTCCGCATGAGGCTATCGGACTTGTAATAGTCACGCTATCTCTTGTCCTCTCCACCAATTTTATAAGCTCACGATATATTTAGCGGCATGTGTTATATTTGCATTCTTTTTCTCTCTTAAGTCATCCCATCGATAGCATGTTCAAAAATCGCGCTGTTGGGCCAGATCCTCCATCCCCGTCAGTTTATCCATTCCTTGGCCCATTGCGTTATGGGCATAATAGTGGCATGGTGCTCTGCTATCACCATCGGAGGCAGGTATCGGACACTTGCCTCTCCTTGCACGTCCGGGGATAGGTAAGATGCTGTATAACATGAAATACTATCATTCATATGTAGTCCTCAATATTCTATATAAGCGTTGCTGCTTTGAGTTTAATTTATTGTTTTGTTTTGTTTTAACACAGTGGTCCTCAGATATGCCTGAATGAGTACCACCTTATCGTGGTGCTTTCCGGAGCCTTTATTGGTTACAGTCATAGTTTATTGGGTGTGATCCACAACAGGAATTATGTGTCCTTTCACACTGTTCGGGTATGCTATACTAGTTTGCTTTCTTGTCTGGCTCTGTTAGATTGCTGAGTTTGGCTACTTTGCCTTATAAGTGGTCATCTCTCTAATGCCTTTCTTTATTTTTCAGCAATACAAGTACCTTCATTTTAAAGGAAGCCTGCCTTTGGTGGTGAAATGCAGTGCCACTCAAGCCCTCTACTCTGTCAGGAACTACCTTGTTTTATATTTCTTTTTGGGTATGTTGATGAATAATGACAGGGCCATTGTCACTTTTCTCAAGTGTAGATTGAAAAAATGTTTATACGGTATTCTGGAATCTAGCCTACCTTGTTTTGCTATAATTTTTGTTTTAGATTAGGGCTTACTTATCATACACAAATAATATTTAACATGAATATACAAAATACAATAACATTGAAGTACTCCATGTAAATCAATTATTAATTCTTAACAGGATATGTTCCAAGAGCGTGGATCTGTACCACACTGAATCTTAATCTAAACAGGTTTGTACGGGTGGTGAGTTAATTTGCGAACAAGCCAGGCACTAGCCATACTTCTCCTCTGGTCCTGTTTGATTAAATAGTGTAACTGTGTCTCTGGAATACATCCACCCTGTAATCTCCTTCTCCAGCTCTCTGCACCCTCTGGACTCCATATCCGGCCTGTTGGACCTCTCCCTGCTCTACCACTTGTGGGTCAGTGGGACCTTCCTCCTCCTCACGTGGTACATCACTCTGCTACTCTTCAGGATCTTTATCACACAGGTATGTTCACCTAACAGCGATTATCACCACCATCATGCCCACATCACTAACGGCCAGGGTCTTAGCTGGTCTGGGGTTGTTACAATGAACATCTAAAACTGATCTAGATGGCCCATTTGTTTGTGATTTGTACGTTCAAGTTATGTTTCCACCACTGGGAGCTTTTTGTCCAGCTCCTAGTTTATTCCTTGGTGTTTCACAACACTAGAGGGCAGTGTTGTCATTGCTTTTTATTTAGATTCTATGTTTTTGAAGAACACTATTTTATTGGCTTTTTTTTGCATGTAGGAGTGATTTCTTGAACTTTTAATGGAATAGGCAAATTTGTATTTCATGTACTAATGCTACAGTTAATATATAGTTGGTAATTGTTTATGAATAACATGATAATTTAAATACTGATCTGCAGGCTTATAGTTTTCCTGTGCAGTCATCCTTTACTGAGGATGCCCACCAATGTCTTCCTAAAGTCCTCTCTGAAAAGCAATCAATGACACTGAAGGTAAAGTAGATGTTCCTTAAACATTCAAATAGCTGCTGTTGTTAATGCTATTGCTGGACAATAACACAATGTTGTCCTGTGAAGTTTTTAGCTCTGCAGGACTTGGCTTTGCTCTCCCAGCACTCCCCCTCACGGCGCGCAGAGGTCTTCAGTCTCAGCCAGCCAGGTACCTTAAAGAAAACAATCATGACTTGCAACTTTTGTTGTGAATGTCTTGGAAGAAGTACCGTTTGTTTTTTGTCTTTTTCAGGTGGACACCCCCACAACTGGAATGCCATCAGCAAGGAGTGTTTATCTCTCCTGGCTGATCTGACCCAGAGACTTGTAGCCCACCATGACACGGTAGCGACCAACGGCAGGGCTAAATTACTATCCAATGGCAGCGAAAAGAGATCTGCTTCATCTGAGAGCTCGGGTACTGTGTGAGAGTAAAATCTTATGTAATAAAATTGATGTCAACATAGTAGTATTATTACTATTTCATATAGTGTTATAGTTTGTTAGTTATGAGTGAATTCTCTGTTTTTAAAAATAAACAAATAATCTCTAAAATATTTTTCCCATTACTCACAAGTCACTTCAGGTCCAGAAGACATGATGACTCCCAGGCCCGGTGTCATCATCCGTACGCCCGCGTCTGTCTTTATGCGCTCCCAGGTGGGGGGCATGCACAGCCCTCTGACCGCCCCGTTTACCCCTGATCTTGACAGCCCCTTCTCCTCCCCGGCCGTGAGGCGTCTCACAAGCCCTGCGGAACCCTCCTCGCCCTGGTACAGCACGGTGCAGAGCCCACACGTGATGAGGAGAGGCCCTAAACTCTGGTCCACCTCCACAGGTTAGAGGGGAAATTCTTGCCAGGTCATATTAGCTACTCTAAAGATGTGTGTTAGTCAGCCCAAACTACATTGTATAGCTTCAGATAGCTATGGTGTCTATCAAGAGAAGCGCTGCCACACCAATTACAAAAGCACAAACATAATTGGTACAAAAAGGTAATACGATTGACATTTTTTAAACGGCTTTTACTTCTTGTTGCCATTAACTGTGGACTTTCAGCATGGCAAAATGAGCGTTATGTGACCTGATGAAGCTTTCTTAAAATATATTTTTGTTTTTTTACATTTTGTTTGTGTAGATTCGCAGGCCAACGGCAGCCCCCAGCCATCCCCAGTATCAGACTCGGGCTCAGCACAGACAGTCTCTAAACCCAGCCTCCTGGCTCAGTTTCTCCAGAACCGTAAGGAACAGGTATGTTACCCGTGTCTTTACAAATAATCCCCCAATGTACACGGTACACTATGTGGCTTGCTTTCTATCTCCAGCTAGTATATATAACCAGCTGTAAAGTAAGTGGGGAGGGAATAAATAAAACTGAGTCTGTTCGTTTGCTTAACTGTCCCACATTCAGGTGAAAAACTTCTTGTCAAAGCGAGTGCTGATTATGTATTTGTTTAACAAGGTAAGCCTGTGTGACATGATTTATTAATGTGGTGAACTCACTGCATGCTCACTCCACCAACAGATTGGGATGGATTTTTACCAGATTGAAGATGTCAGTCTTGCATCACTAATTCAGTCGTGAAGTTGGACCTACATGCATGGGCATTACTAATTAAGCTGGTCTTTCCATCCGTCTAGCTGTTGGAACTAGCTCTACTAATTACTTCAAGAGCCTCTATCAAATAGTCATGTAACACAAGTGTCTTGCCTGTAATATGATCACTAACACAAGTTGTGTTTTGAAGGTCATTAAATCCTGTCTTGGGGTCAAAGTTGCATGCACTATGGGGATGGATCTTATTTACAAAACCATCATGATTTCCTGTTGTGTGATGTCCTTAGTACAAAAAGTAGACTATTTATTGTTGTGCTTCTGATCCTGTCGCCCATTCTGTAGTGCTTGTTGTAATGTAGACATTCATGTATTAACCCATCACAGACTCCTACATTCCTCTAATCAATAGCCAACTGCTGCCACATTCACATAAAATAACGGCGGTCTCTTTTTCAGCTTCCAGAAGCCTCCAGTCAAGCTCTCTTTGCAGACAGCCAGTCTCACATCTGGGCATTAGAAGGTAGCATTATGTTTTATTAGCAAAACACTGCCCCATGTGGAATGAAAAACAACTTCATTTCATGTAATTTCCCATTTATTTAGGCCTTTCCCACCTTGTTGAAGCCTCCTTCTCTGAGGACCAGTTTGGGGTTGTACAGACAACGCTACCCACCATTCTGAGTAGCATGCTGGTCCTTCAAGAGGTAGGTGCTGACCTATTGTCTTCTGGTTTAAAGGAAATAAGGGTGGCGGTTTTGTAAGTTAAACAGTGGGGGGTGTTACAGTGCTAGCCATCAACAATAACTAACTGCAGACTGCTTGAGGAAATGCTAACCATGTAGGGGTAAGACTTCTTTATTTATATATATATTTTTTCCACCAATCTTTTCTGTATTTTAATGAGTTTGTGTACTAACATATGAAATAAACAGAATTTGTATGTTGTGTATTGTTACAAATATTTATATATTTTACATGGGAGGTGCTGGGTAGTTTTTAACAGCATGTTGATTGTCATATAGCCACAGCATTACTGCTCATTGATGACTAGTAATTGTTTTCCTCCAGGCAGTGGACCGGCACTTCAAGTTGCCCCATGCCTCCAGCAAGCCGGTCAGGGCAACCTGCAGCATGGGAGACCCCACTTACAAGACGCTGCGCTTCGCTCTCAGGGCAACACTCAAGACTGCCATTTACAGGATAACAACCACCTTTGGGGAACACTTAAAGTAAGGCTTCCTGCCATTGAAACCTTTTTCCTTCCACATGCTACTGTAAAGCAATAAACGAGCTATCTGTCTTGCTAAACTGTGTGTCCCCAGTGCTGTACAGATGTCTGCAGAGCATAGGAAGAGATTGCAACAGTTTCTGGAGTACAAAGAGTAACATTTTCTGCCTTTTTGGAATTCTAATCAAGTGGATTTGAGTGAAGTGACGAGCTTAACCCCTCAAGAGTGTCTGTTAATATTTATGAATGTGCCTCGTCACGGGAAATCAGATTTGATTGGCTCCCTGAAATCCATGGCAACAGGGTTTCCTGCTGATGGACTGCACCTGGTTTGGGGGTTTGGGGGGGCAGATGACCCCAAGATCAACCCCAAGATCAACCCATCCGTGATGGAGATGGAAATTAAGAGACATAATTTGTTTTTCTGTTTATGATGAGCACCACTGAGGTCTCATTGATGTCATCACCACATTCTATTAAGGTTTGTTCCTAAGGATGTGTGAAAGGTTATTTTCATTCTGTTTTTGGAGATGTATTTCCTGAGTTTAATGCTTCGTACACTGTTGTATTATTATTTGAAACTCAGTTTTTAACATTCTGCATTTGGAATCAGTCACTACTGTTATCTGTATGTAAATTTCATCCTCAACACTGTCAAACTGCCAATGAGAATCCAGTTTGAATTCCCTCAAAGACAATAGGTGAATAAAATCTTAAGTAGCGATTTGTGCCATGTTTAATCAATATGCTAGGTAATGAACATACAGTTAAGGTTTATTGGCTATAACAATGCAGTCTAGATAAGGAGATACTGCCTCCGGTTGAACCTCAGCTGAAGATGACTGAAGCTTGCCAGAGATGGCAGTTAGACATCCTGCAGATGCATATCCACTACAGCCAGCAGGAGGCGCCGTACTCACTGGGTTCAGAAAGAGCTTGACATGGCGGTGGTGGAGATCGCTCTGATGTATTGTGGCCTGCCAGGTATCTCCGATAGCTACGTCCTTTTCTACTTCTACTGACCTGCCGTATGAGGTCACCAAGGTCAAGAAGAGATGACGTGACTAAATTCCTAATGGGTGTAAACGCTGCTTAGTCGAACCCCATTACCCTTTCATTCAAACACAATTGTGGTACAACTTTACCTATAAATAGCTGATCATAATGCTGTCCACATTGCAAGGCCAAGTTGCTTTTATCCTGGCAAAGCTAAACCCATTCAGGCAGGTGTTAGTCTTGGAGCAGTGTCAACTGCACACATGGCTGGCCATTTTTATCAAATGACTTGATCCAAACTCCAGGACAGGTGCATTACTACAGTACTCATGCAAACTTCTCACCCCAAACATCCAAAAATATTTAAGACAAAACTTCCATAATGCTGATGTAGATGAAACTCAAACAGTGGCAAATTGTATAGATCATTTAGCTCCTTAAATTTAGACACTCTAGTTTGGCTATGGTTATTTTTAGTATCTGCAATGTAAAACTGTTCCCTTCTGTGTCAGGTCTCCAACCTAGATACAGTTTGAAACCTGACCATAAACTGTGTCACGATCCACAACCGAAAGTTGAAATAAACAACTCAGAGAGCACTGTATCTTGTTTATTGCACAAATTGTACATATTTCCAACTGAACCAGTAGAATGCAAGAATAGGCAGTGTTTGGAAACAATTGTACATCAAAAGCTTTAATATAACAAGAACGAAAAAAACAGCCAATGGGAGAATCTGGTTACCACTCTATTTCACCAATAGGTAAAGCTCTTAAAAAAGGAGATCTTGGGTTTTTGAGAGGAACCAAACTGTGTAGTCAAACTGACCAATTCTGCCATAACAGGGAATTCGCCTGTAAAGTAAAATATAAATGATGTCTTTATAGGTGAAGTCATTTCAAAAGTATTTTGTCCTCATATAGAATATAAATCTCTGCATCAATACCAATCAAATGTTATAACATCTTTTTGGAAGTCAAACATCATTTGCTTTTTTTTGTCTTTACAGATTTAACATATATTTATATATGTACATATCAATTTAACTAGCTAGAATTCTCATAGAAAATGAGAAAAGCTGGATTTATCGCTCTCACACAACAAATTACTGGCAAGTATATTAAACCCCCCTCTCCATACTGAGCCATGTCACAACAATGAAAATACAGGAGGCGTCAGCAGACCTGTGGCAAATTTCAATTTGAAATCTTTTAAAATATCCTATGACTGAGTAGACTTGCCCAGTTTTTAAAGAACTGTTTTACAATTATAAACTGGCCCAGGTCTGGTGGCCTAGACTGACAGATGATTGGCTCTACAAAGTTCACAAGTACCTGACAAGAGTCCCTAATATCTGCCCCACACGGTCTACTGTCTGTGTATTTAACTTTGAATAATCAATATATATTCTCTTCTTCTTGTCCAGGATGGGTGTGAGGATTAAGAGAGAGGGGGGTGAGGGACGCTGGTGGAGGCAAAAGGGAAGATTTCTCCTTCTTGGCTGAAGCTCAGTCAAGATGGCTATAAGTGCAAAAGACGCCTGCTCAAAAGCTGAACTGGACAAACAGCAGTCTCAACTGAAATTAATACTCTTAATTTACTGGAGAATTTCTAGGTGGGGGGGAGATGAAGGATTACCCCCTCTCCGTTTTCCTGAGCACACATTATGTCTGCTTCTCCCACTACACCATCCCTGATTCAAGGTGTTCCCAGTAGTAATGGGAGGGGGGGGGGGGACGTGCTAATGAGTCCGCTAACTCATTAGCACGTCCGCTAATGAGTTAGCGGACGTGGGATGGCTTTACGCTGGAGTGGCTAAGGGCAGTGGGAATTAATCAGCATCTTCACAAGGGGCTCACATTTAATAGAGGACATGAAGTGACGTTGAACTTAAAACGCAAAACCCTCGACTTCAGATTCCTTACTCCAATATGTCCAAACATGTTAGTGATGAAATACCATCCAGTCACTGTATTTATTCCATTGGCTTCCTTATCCAGGTTAAATGTTTCCTCTTTCTGCCGCACTTAGACCAGCATAATGCATTCAAATTGAGATAATGGAACCCAATGGAGGTTGGGACCGCCACAGCAATGGTATTTGGTTCCATAAATACAGCGACCAAACATAATACTTCATCCCGGACGCAAATGTAGAATCGCATGTACAGTAGGTAAGGAAGCTACAGTATAAAATTGAGGGCTTTACTGTAGTTTAATTAATATCATTTTAAGGATGAGCGTAAGCTCTTCCACTCAGATGCGCCCCCTCTTACCAGCAAAGTAAAACTGGAGCAGGTAAGAGAAAGGTTTCTGGTGCTGGTGATTGTTCTGGGTTTATGCGTGTATAGATATGTGCGGGGCAAACGGGGGTCTCCAAGTGGTTTCATAGGTACTCAAGCACACATTGGACGTCTTCATACAATAGTCAAATTCAGGATTTTGGAAGTGTGTATTCTTGCTGTTGTCCTCATTTGGGAACTCTAGCATGGTGAAACCAGGTTCCTCTCACTTTCCCTCTCAGCAGAGCAAGTCAAAGTAAATGTTTAGTTTGTGTGTGTGTGTGTGTGTAAAACCTTGGTTGAGGTCTGAGTGGGCCAGTAATGCTTGCCTAAGCATCTCTAGGGCGATATAGTTTGTGTTCATGTATGTATGCGTGTGGCTCAGGAGGACATGCACTGCACGTGGTCTGGACCTCCATCTTCTTCTTCGGAGGAGTCGGGAGAGCTCCAAGACTCATCGGTGTCTGCCTCCCCTCCCTCACGACGTGCCTTGAGAGACAAGCCCGGACAGAAACAGTAAGGGAGAGGGGATAGTGGAAGAGCTGAACACAAGCCAACAATCTCACCATGTAAATAAATAAGGCATGTAAACAGAGTTCATCGTTTGACTGTCCTCATCTTTACTTGCCAACTTTAAAAAGGCCCCTATAGCCCCATAAATTCAAGTTTTTCAATTTGTCCGGTCAGTTGTGTTGTCTGAAGGGACCTGAAAGGGCTGGACTCATTTTGAAATCTGTCCAACATGTCATTTAAAATGACAATGAATTTTTTTGCCAGTTTTCCACTGAAAATATACAAAACAAACCGGATTTGGCCCCAGGTATGACATCATTTCTAAATGGTAACCAATTGTCTCTGACCTATCCTCCCACTCAGACAGCCAATCAAGTTGGGACATATTGGGACAAAAAAAGTAGTAAGTGCAACACCAACTGAAACAGAACGCTCAGCTCAAATGTTGGAAATTGGAAAATTGGAATGATATGGGGCAACTATGCTATAAATTGAATGCCATCATAATATTGCACAAATTTCAATATTTTGTGTCTTTAAATTACTTGTGATGTCAGTCTGAGTACTATTATACTGTTGTCGTTTTAAAAAGGTACACTCAGTTTTTGTAAAAAGCAGAGAGCACAGGCACCACCCACACATAATTGAGGAATGTACCTTTAAAACATGCAGAATGTGTGTCAGCACAATACCTAGACTAAAATTGTAATTTCCTATTATTCTTTTCCTTTTCAATTCAAATGGTCCATTTCCCCTCCCAAACAGCCATACAGCTCCTTCCTTTGCTGTTCCAGTTGTGTGTACGCTCACCCTCTGTGGCCGTCTGTTTCTCATGTGTCTCATGAGGAACCACAGCAGCTGGGTGTCGTACTGGTCACCATGACGCACGCTGTCCTCGTCACGCTCCCGCTTGTTCTTCTTCATAACCTTGGGCCAACAGCAGTTATGAATCATTACCAATCGTGCCCGTGTGTGTGTGTGCGAGAGAACATGATGCTTCAACTGGCATCTAAAACCTTGGTCTGGTCTAGGACTTTGGGAATGGTCTAGTTTTAGACAACGTGCCATGGGATTGGGTGAACCACATTAGTACACTAGGCTTCCATTCAACTGGACCGACCAAAATAAGATAAAAGCAGGATTCAAAATATAAGAGGGCTACCTCTTTGAGGCCCTTGAGTCCTGTGGGGGTCTCAGCAGTAGGGGCCCACAGTTTGACGTCGTGGTCCAGTCCGCTGGTGGCCAAACCTGGCAGGTGTGGGTGGGGCTCCAGACAGTTCACCTGCACAAGGAATTATTATGATGTGGCTAAAGGAAGGAAAGTCACAATCTTATGAGCTAATCCAGGGGGTCTTGTGGTATGCTGCTGGTGTTACAAGAGACTCAGTAAGACCAAAGTACAATACTAATAGCAATTATGGGTTAATATTGACCCAATAAAAGCTTCACTGTAGTCAATCATAAACATAAATGTCAAACACTGTGGCCCCCTGGAGCAACCTGACAAACCATCTACACTGAGTGTGAGGAACACTACGTTCAACAAGTGTTCTTTCCCCCTCCTTCCCTCCATTCCCTCGTTCTTACCACTCCTCCTCGGTCTCCCTCCATGAACTGGACGATGCGAGCCGAGTATTTGTCCCACAGGTAGATGTGTCCACAGTCGCTCCCGCTGACAACAAATTCACTACAAGGCCCGTAGAAGTTGACCCCCTTCACTGTGGCGGGAGAGAATGGAGGAGGATTATAATGTTGAGTCTGTCTGCCACACTTTGCAGCGCTGCTGTTTTTTTTCTCCTCCTTCATTGTATTCAGTGGAGAGAGGCTAAATTCCTGTTCCACTGCTGCACAGTCACAGACTGCGGCACGTTACCACAAATCCAAAGACGTTTTTTTTAGGAAAAACATCACTGCATGTTTAAGTGTATTTTTATGACCTGTGCTTTCTACAAGCGCAGGTAGTCCTGTTATTTTCCAGTGAGACAGGGTAGAAAAATATACATCATCAGGCATATACTGGTGAAATCCACCATCCAAGGGTTTGGTAGGGAAGAACACTGTTTAGAAGTTTGCTGTTCCAGAAATATATAGGTTCTGGTAACTAACTGATCATGTGCTATAGGAATACACCTAACTTAAACACTGAAAGTGAAAACATTCTTGCTTTACTACCATCACTCCATTACCCATCAGTGTTATCATAAAAGGGTTGTTAAGATCAACTTTTGGTCACTTTTGGTCTTTTGGAAGAGCATATGATAGGCCTGCATACTGCATCATGTGTACACTGTATACATGTTTATTCTTTCCATGATCATGTTACCTTAAGAAGGAGTTCAGTCAAACCTTTACTTACAAAGTGTCACTGCAGCAGGTGTGAAGAGTAGCAAGCTTGTTTACATTCCTCCCAAACTCGCGCGTGCGTTACCTGTTGCGTTATTGCGGTGTCCCTTGTATCTCCTGCGGTAGTCAGCACCGTCACTGTGACTGGAGTCAAACAAGTAAATGTCCTCATCGTTGTAACTGGCCAGGAGCTCTGCAGGGAAATGGAGAATGACAAGCCATACACTACAATTACACTGTCAACACAAAACAAGTCTAACAATTTACTTCATTTGAATGCAGTTGATTTTGCACAATGGCTGCACTGCATCGGCATTTGTTTAAATAGCTAAAAAAAAAAGCACAAGAACAACACCATTTCTCCATATAGACAAGGCTCGTAGAATGGTGCTAATTTCAAATAAAAAAAAAAGGAGGATGTTACTTGAACAGCTGTATACAGATAAAACAGCAGTGCCTCACCTGAGCCATCGTGACTGTACACCAAGCAGGTAATGTTGGTCTTGGACTCGCTGGAAACCAGGTGAGATGGGCAGAACTTCTTCAGCACACCATTGTTGTCATTGTCATTAATCTTTCTCTGGTCATAGATTCTAAGAAAAAAAAGATAAAGACGTAAAAATGTGTTATTAAAGCTCCTACAGGCTGTTGCATTAAATGATCATTATGAGCTGATATTTGGGTTGTACGATGTAGTATGTAGTGAATGACGACACTATTGCTGTTTAGACTGCTTTCATTGACTGGCTATGCTAAAATCCTTTCCTACAGTACATCAATTGTGTTTTTCTAACCAATTTGATTTAGTTTAAACAAAAGATGCTACATTGCAAAAAAAGTCAAGAGTTGTCTTTAGGGGCTTCAACACAACTTGAAAAATATTTCAATTTCTACCACACTGCATTTGAATACAAGACTTACCTGACATACTGATCTCTGCCACCCACAGCAAAGTGATGTGTGTTGGCAGGGTTGACAAAGATTGTGTAAAGCCCTACTTTCTTATCACCCTCTTTCACAATCACAAGTTTACTGTAACACAGGAGAAAGAAGGGGGAAAAACAAACAAACACCTTCAGGTTATGTAGGCCCTTTATAATAAGGCTTACATTTCAGGTAACACTGTGATAATGTGACACTTCACTGAGTCACACCAAGTTCAATGGACTGAACCTCACGCACTTGGCAGGCCGGTCTTGACGCAAGTCAATACCGAACACCACGGCGTCCTCTCCGGCAGACAGAAAGGTACAGGGGGAGTCTGGTTCCAGGGCCAGCTGAAGATTGAAAAGACACCACCAACAGCGTTGTTAGCAATCTGGTCATCTAGAGATGCCCTCTCACGCACCAACTCCCCATTAGAGACACACACACACACACACACACACACACACACCTTGTGAGCTGCCCCCTTGTGCTGTGCCACTCGCTTGGTGTTCTTGCAGCGCTGGGTGGCAGAGAGCTCGGCCACTCTGATCTGCCCGTCCCGGGCACACATGGCCAGCGTGGAGTCCCCACTGTGGGGGAGGAACTTGGCCTGAGGACACAGCGACAATACTTATGACACGCTGTCCTGGTGGCTCCCAGAGGTAAAGCACACACCACTTCAGAGATAGTATGTTTCACACTCCATTGTGCTTTCATTATTAGAATAATAATAATAATAATAATAATAATAATAATAATAATAATAATAATAAATAATCCAATATGCTGTTAACACATGAATCAAGGCTTGATAAATTAAGTACACACAAGTGCGTTATTATGCCGCAGAATCACACATTTCCTCTCTATCTTTTATGTTTATGGAGGGGGGTAGAGAATAATGTAGGTTTAGCAGCTATGTAGGGGGAGGAGTAGGGAGGAGTGCCAGCCAGTCAGCACTCTGAATGGGGCATGCCCTATCAGAGATTTATAGAGATTCATAAAAGAACAATGTTTTCGTACCGCTGGTTTCAACCACACACGGTAACAGCAGACATACATTTAGAGTTTAAGGGGAAATTCGCACAGGGCGTCCCTTATATATCCGTCTTATCTTACCTGAAAGACATTACTCTTGTGACCGCTGTCAAACTCCAGCTCGGCGCGGCGATTGGCCCAGTCCCAGATCACCACCCGCAGGTCATCGCTGCCCGAGGCCAGGCGCGTGCCCGAGGGGTTGAAGTGCAGCGTGTTGACGCAGCCCGTGTGCCTCTCCAGGCGTCCCTGGAGCTCCAGCCTCTGGACCAGGCCGCGCGCCCCGCAGACGCGCCTCACAAACTGGTGAGAGTCCTTGCCGAGCTCCCTGGCACGCAGCGAGGGCACGGCCCGCCACGTGGGCCCACGCATGTCGCTGAGTTCCGCCCCCAGCCACGCCTCCATCGCCTGCTCATCCTCTTCTTCCTCCTCATCCTCCTCCTCTTCCTCCTCCTCCTCGTCTTCAGAGCTGGAGGAGCGGTTGGTGCCACCGCCAGGTCTGTTGCGCTTCCTGGCCGCCTTCTTGTCTCCGGCCTTGGCTCGCTCCGCCCTCCCTCCCTCGCTCTCTTTTTCCCCGTCCTCCGTCAGGGAGAAGGGGCCGCTGCCTTCCATGCTGTCCGTGTCTTCCTCCTCCTCCACACCTGCCCCGACCGCCGGCTCTCCCTCCGCGTCGGCCATGGGCTTGTCCCCGGACCCCTCGCCGGTCTCTTTAGGGGCTACAGGCGGAGCTAGACACACAGACTGCAAGGGTTGGATCAGTGGTTCTCAAACTTTGAGCCACAACCCCAAAAAGAAGTGGTTCATTACTTTCAATAGCATTATCTAAAGTGTAAACATAGAAATATATTTAAAAAAAAAAA